>PVIR01015105.1:0-38927 GCA_004026965.1 Petromus typicus | reverse complement strand
GGCAAGCTGTGTGGATTTAACATGAGGCTACTCCCATCGCTCTCCCTGGCAAGCTCAATGTCACTGTAACCAGGAAAAAACAGTGGCTGCAACACACAGGAGAGGCCTGGTGTCCCCTGAGCTCCATCAAAACCCGGTCTTCACAGTAAGTCAACAGTTTATCCTCACTTACTAAACTCTGTAAATCTGAAATCGTTATTTTCAGAGTTCTGTTGCTATTTATTTGGTTCAGAACTCAGCTCAAAAGAAGAAGGGAGAAAAAAGCTGTAGCCTTAGAGATTAGTGAAAACAACCACAAACTGCTAGCAACACTGCAGATGCCTGGGGCTATGATGTGAGTTAGGGGAAGCTGGGTCCTGGACACACCATAAGAGGAAGCACTGAAAAACTGGAGAAACAGAAGGGACTTTGAAAAGCGCCAGCATATTCCTGGGAATCTGAAGAGGACTGTGCATGTATGGCTCTGTGTGTAGGAAAAACCCAGGGAAGTATAAGACCTCAGTCACTCACCTCTGGCTGAACTTAGAGATCTGCACATGTAGAAAATAAAACCTAAAGCTGCCTTGTAAACTTCCTGAAATTTGGAGGTGGGATTTCTACTTCAGAGCCCCTTAGAAAAGGATAGAAAAATAAATGCAAGGTATTTAAAGAACTCTTTTGACCAATCATTGGTTTCCTACTAAATTAGACAGACCAGATGGTAACCCCAAGCTTAAGAAATACAAACTAGACCTCTCTTGGAATAGTAGCTGATAATTTTTTTTCCCATTCTGTAGGTTGTCTTTTCACTCGTTGATTATTTGCTTTGCAGAAGCTTTTTAATTTGATAGAATCCCCTTTAGTGATTCTTGATAATAAATAAATGAATAACATAAAGAAGAGCTGTTCAGAAAGATGAAATAAGGCTTTTGGAGATGAAGAGGGATTAAAAGCATAAGGAGGCTGAGGGGGAAAAAAGAGTAAAGAGAGGGAAAAGGATCAAGTATCTTACATACATGTACGATTCCCCAAAACAGATGTCACTGCTATGTACTGCAAACATACTGTAATAAAAGGGAAGGAAAAAGAAAACTAGAATTTTTTCACAACTTTTAAAAGAAAGAAAAAATTAAAGGAATAATTTTAGGTGAAACTGGCAGGAGATTCAGGGTGCTCAAACTGTACATGATATACAATGTCCAAGAAAGCAGGAAAAAGAGAAGAAAACAACGAAATCAACAGCAGTAGCCCAGTGGTGGAAGGTGGAGGGGACGAAGGTATGTAATGATAAATGCAGCACCACATGATATAAAATTATCACTTTTCAACCAATAATGATAGCATAGGGAAAGAACAACAGATAAATGTTAAATATAAAATAAGGGTCTGGCCAACACAAGAAACCCCAGAGGAATCTCAAATATTATATTTATCAGAAAAAGATTTTAAGACAGCTTTCTAAAATCCATTAGAATAACTAAGGAACTCATGTTTAAATAAGTAAAAACAATATGACTACAATGTGTTACTAGACAGAAAATATTTCATAAAGAGGTGCAAGTTGTTTTCTTAAATTTAAAAATTTTGGAGCATAAAAAAGTACAACTGAAAGAAATGTTTGTTTGATTCAAGGACTGATTTGAGGTATCTGGGAAAAAAATCTGTGAACCTGAACATAAAGCAATATAAATTTTCCAGGCTGGTGAATAAGACAAAAAAATAAAAAGAAAAAGAAGTAAAAGATCTTCATACATCTGTGGAGCACAATTAAGTGTGGGAACGTATATATCAGGCATTCCCAGAAAAATAAGAATAGAACGAGAAAGAGGCAAGAAACTATGGTTGGAAACCTCCAAATTTGATGAGAACTTTGAACTACACATCCAAGAAGCTCTAGGAGTTTTGAGTAAACTCAGAGGTTTGCAACTACATGCCTAATAGATTGGCAAATGGCAAAAACTCAGAACAAGTCTTGAAAGTAACAAGGGAAAAAAAGTGACTTATCCCACACAAATAATCCTGGGGAAGATTAATAATTGCCTGCAGCCGCGGAGACCAGCATGGCCTGGAGGAGCCTCCTCTAAACGAAAGAAGAAAATCAGTTGCCAACAAAGAATTCTATATCCAGTAAAACTCTCCTTCAACAACAAATGAAAATTTCCATTTTCTTTTTTCATTGTTTATTGGTGCATTTAAGATGTACAATACAATCACATTCATCACTGGGAATTTGTACCTGTGCATAATACATACCTTGGTTCCTATTTTTCCCACTCCCCTTCCTTCCTTTCCACTCCTCAAAATTTACTTTTTGCATGACAAATAAAGATAAGCAGATTTGTTAACAGCCTTGTCTGAAAATAAACACTTCAGAGAGTTCTCTGAACTGAAATAAAAGTAAACTGAACTGTATGGGGGCAAAAGTACAGGGTAAATACATTTCCTTATCTATCTTAATAGTTGTGGTCAACAGCCTCATGGGAAAGCCACATAACTAAAGCAGGACAGATTTAACTAATGAAGGGATTGCGTGTCACAGAGCCTACAGAAATGACCCAAGGACACAGGAAAATGTTCCCTTTTCAACTTAACTTGATGAACAGTAAACAATCATATAGAAACCTGATTGGACAAAAAAGGATACAATCTACTGGCACCAGGGAGAAGAAATCCAGCAAGCTGTGTTTGTATTCTCTTCATCCCTTTGATTCAGGCCTTCCTCTTGAGTGTAAGGCCTTATGATCTACTATTTGACTATATAAACCATAACTCTTTAGAGTTAGCTATTGCACAGAAAGTTACAGGAAGGATTTCTTAGTTTCATAGTTTATTTTAGTGGAAGGAAGTTCAGTTCTGTGACTTGCCTTAGGGGAAAAGGAATTTTAACCTCTAGTAGACCAACATGACAAAAATTCAAAGGAAACGGAGTAACTGAGTAACAGTATAAGTCAACAAGACCTCACTTATCTCTATCAAAATGACAATTAAATTAGGGGAAAGGTAACAAAGCATTCAAATTTAGAGAATACAATCCTGGAATAATTATCAATTTTTGAAAAACCTTCCCATTTGAATTAAATTATTGAGCCCCTTTTCATCTTGAGAACAAAATTCTGAATTTCTAGTATTTTTTCAATTAGTATTCCTAACACAAGCCCCCCCCCAAAAAAAGTGCATTCTAAATGAAACCAAACAGTCATTACATGAAATCTTTCAATTGATTTAAAAATATATCATTGCTTGTGTATTTCACTTAGCACAAAGGACTCCAAGATTACTTGCATTATGGCAAATGGCAAAGTCTCATTCATTTAACACAGATACACAACTATGTGATCTCATTTATATGTGGATAAAATTTCAAATATACAGAGAGAAAAATAGTATTTTGAGAAAATAGTCTTTCAGAAAAGAGATTTGAGAAATGAAGAGATATAGAGCAGAGGATATCAAATAACGAGCATATAAGATAAAGGATAGACACATTTGGAGACCTCATGTACAATGATAGTATGTTTTAGCTATTCTTGCCACAAAATTTGAAAAACAGTAATGGTGACATAATGCATAATTCTAATTTGTTTCACTTTAGCATCTATATGTATCCTATGCATTTGTGTTGCATACTTAAAGATACACAATACAATTGAATGAGCATGTATATAATTAGATTTGTTTTTACGGTAAGTTACAATTATGTTCATGCCAAATAACCAACATATTCACATTTATCTGATGATGAAAACTAGGAAAAATGCATTGTTTTTGAAAAATCTCCTTTTTCTTTGGTTATAGTCTCAAACAGGCTATCGTACATAGGACATATGTCATAAGTTAGAGTTAATAATGGGAAGGGGTGTCTTATTTTTTAAATAAGTCATTCTTCCATAATTTAAAATGTACTATAGTTCATCAACTCAGTGTCACTTGGGAGGAAGTAGCTGATTTTCTAAAATGTGCCTTTTCTTATATCTTAACTGGGGAATGTTTAGTTTATAATGATCTAAATAAGCAAATAATTAAAATATATCCTTTACTAATATCTAGAAAAAATAAAACATCAACATTATTTATTATTTAACTCTCTGGAGAAAAGTATTAGTACTCTAGGATCAATTTTCCATAACACTGTATTTCATATTTTAAAATATTTTTCCAAGTAATGCCATGTGTTTGATCAAAGCACTGGATGACTTTTGAGAAGTAGTGGAGAAGAACTGATGGGCTTTTTAGCAGAAGCCAAAAGCATGATTTTAAATGCAATGTCAATTGTTACACCAGGGAAAATACAAAGTCCATGCAATGAATGTGGTAGAGGCCAGAGTTTTCACACATAAGGTATATAGCAGAAACCTAAACTTTCTTTTAGCCATCTTAGAGCTGTCTAATTGTAATTGATCAGATTCATCATACATGCTTTTGTAACCTCTACAAGGAAGAAAATTTTGTTTTGTCAGTCAAAGTGCATACTCCCTACCCTGCATATTCGATGACTTCAATGAGTAAATAATTAATATAAAATAACGTGCCTGAATAAATATTTTAAAAATATAAACAGAACAAATATCTACATAGAGCCACTTTTAATTATTGTTGAATGATCTAAAGTGTGATGTGACAGAAGTAATCATTATGAACTGGAGACTTAAATTGTCTAGGGAAAAAAGTTATGATACAGTGCAGAGGCTGTGTGGTGTCCAAATAGTCCTTAAGAGTGAAAGACTGTTCCTCCATTTGCTAGCAGTGTTTCTGGAATATAGTTTCTCCCACCAAACCTCCTTCGGCAATCACTTCAGCAGGAGTAACAACTATATCCAAGATCCTGGCCATACCAAGTAACCAGACAGCTGGTGATTCTTCAAAGTTGGCGGATTACAAAGACACAACCATCTTATCCTAACTAGGTCAGTTCCAAAGAGGGCAGCCTGGCTTCAGCCCTACAAAGCTTAACTGGAACTGCACTTTTGCTTCTATCAACTTCTTGTCTTTTTCTGTTATTTTCAAAAGTTCATCAGGAGAACACCCCTAATTAGTGGGATGCTATTTGGTGACTGCTATCATAAGGGATCAATATCAATTTCTTTCACCTTGCTACGCTGTCTCATTTATGAGCCCACACAAGAAAGTATTTCTTATCATTTTTATTCTTAGCAGAAAGACTTGCCCTAACATAACAAATAGTGTCTTCCTGCTATTCTATTACTTGATGTAACTTAATTTAATGAGGTTTTTGTTTGTTTGTTTGTTTGTTTTTTTCTTTTCTCAAGTTGAGATACAGATATAGAATGTTCCTATTGTTGGAGATTTAGCTCAAGTGGTACCGTGCCTACCTTGGAAGCACAATGACCTGAGTTCAATCCCTGGTACCCGCCCCCCCCCAAAAGGTTGTTAAAATCTTTCTATAAAAATATAAAAAGCTGGAATATTACAGATTTCTATGTCTTCCTGTTTTTATGTTGTGTTTTCAGAGATTCCAGAGTCCAGCTATGATCATACATAAGAACAAATCAGTTCCAACTCCTCTGGCACATTTCTGAGCAAGCTTGCTTAGAAAACACCTGGTAAAACATACTTTCACTCAATCTCAGGCATTTCAAAAGCAGTCAAAAGTCACTTAAGTGGAAACCCATCTATGATGCTGCTTTTCACATCAAAAGCAAGATCTCAGCTCCACAGGATGTGGCAGACTGCCAGGTGTTTAATATTTGAGGGGCAAGCACACCATCGAGAGCTTCTTTACATAACTGACAAACCAAAATCCAACACACAGAGGTTAACAACTTGCTTCTCTTTGGCCACAGAACTGGTTCTGTGATATTCTGCTACTGCACATAAATCACTTTCATAGAACCAGGGAGGGTTGTTTTGAGTCTAGAAAACTAGCAGTAAGACTCAGAGTAGTTGAACAGTGTCAGAACAAGGTACTGGCTGGGTTTAGGCTCACTCTGGAATCACCTTCAGCTTTCTTCTTTCTCGTTCCTGAATCTGCCAAATTATTTTTGGCCCAAAGGCCACACATTCGAATGTTGCACAGACAATAGCACAGACTTGTGGTTGCTCCACACATCTTTGATGGAATGGATGTGGACGTCAAATATCAGTACATCTCCAGATGTCACGAAAAGCTTTACAGAGGGTTTTTGGATTATGTTTTGCCACCTGGGCTGGCAGACAGATATGTATGACAGACACAAGCTAAGCACCATTGTCACTAGTGGTCAGAACACTCACTAGTCTGCTGTTAGAAGGAGCATGTAGACAACTGACTCCCTATAACATCGACTACATGAAGCATGTAAAGGAAAGACTGAATTATCACAAGTTATATTAGATTTTGTTTTAAAGATGAGAGGAAATTGTAAACTGAGTATTTCTAAATCCCTGTCAGTCCCTTTACATAATTTTTATGTAGTATATATTTAAGTTTAAAATTATGTAAAGAACTTACATAATTACATCTCATTCATTTCTTACAAAATACATGAAAAGTGAGAAAATAACATCATTACAAAGTGAATACTCTATCTAGGTCTATAAAAATAATAGAAAATTATCAGGGCTGGAGTGGAAGTTCAAGTAGTTGGCTTCAATATGTATAATATTTGCACATTTTTACTCGCTGTTAAATAGGTTATGACCCAAGCCCTAAGCTTTCATATTTCTTTTCTTATGAAGATTTTCTATTAACTTATAAAACCTCGTGGTATGGTTGACAGTTCATAGAGTGAGCCATGCTGGTCTTAAGATGGTACTTATGTACTCATAGTGGATTATAATAAAATCAAACAGCTCACTCTTGCTTTTGATCTATGTATGTGCTGTACATAAAACACTCACATACAAATCATCCTACATAGATAAGGCTTCATGAACATGTTGATGTCTTAGCCAAACACTAAATGATTGTTGCAGCCTAAGTGGAACTGAGTGCACAATTATTGTTTATACACATTGGGAATAATATAAGACTACTAGAAGACAGATTGCAGGGAATGAACCATAAACAAAAAATACTGTAAGATATCACATCATTTCATAAAGATTAACAGGGTGGTTGCAGGTGTATAGTTTAGAAGACTGCCCATTATTTCAATTCCTCACACCTTTCTGTATCCACATTCTTTTCCTGTGTTACGGGGTCCTTCAGTTGAGCATGGAGTGGCTCATCCTGTCCCTTGACTTTGAGTCAGTCAAGCACATACTTCCCTCATGTCCCTTCAGACATAACCTAAGAAACAACAAACCTATTCTCCATATTTAAAGTTGCACTAAAGTTAGTGTGTTTGTTACTTTTCTCTCATTGCTAAGATAAAACACCCACCACCCACATTTAGGAGGGAGGAGTTTATTTGGCTCACAGTTTGTAGAGGTTTTAGTCCATAATGAACTGGCTCCAGGGCTGGAATGGCTAATGGGCATCACAGAGGAGAAACAACATAGCACGCACAAGGCAGCAAAGACACATAGAGAGAGAGCTAACAGCATCTCTCAGCCCCTTTTATCATATTCATGCTACATTGATTTGGGCAGGTTAGTAACCACACACCCTTGACTCCAGCATCACACATCACAAATTGGATTATCTGATAAAGAAAGTCCATCTGATCTGCTTTGGGCTTTGGGGAGGTATCTAAACACAAACCATAACAGAAAGTCATATAAACTGAATAACATAGCACATAAACTTTGGGTTTTTTTCGTTCAGGATAATCTTTAGGAAATTCATCTAGATAATCAGGATTCTTAATAGTTTATATCACATCACTGCTGAAAGATATGCTTTGATATGGTTGTTCCATAACTTTGCTTCTCCATTATCCATTATTCTGAGTTGAAGGTTATTATGAATGAGGAGTCTATTAACATCTGAGTACATGTTTTGGTATAAATATGTTTTCATTTCTTTGTTCTAAATAGCTATGGATACAATTGTGAACTTGCCTTAAAAAATTGCTAAACTGTATGCAGAAAGTTAGTACAACTTTATGACCCTATCACTAATTTGTGAGTGACTCAGAACTTTTTATTATCCTCATTTTTCATTTTAACCAATCTAGTAGATGTTGTGAAATCTCATTGTGATTTTAATTAGAATTTATCTGGTGTCTAATTATGATGACCATCTTTTCATATAATTATTTGTCATCTGGTTATCTTTGGATATCTCACACATTTGGCCTGTTGAGATTGGGTTTTTTGCCTTTAAACTTTTGCATTCTGAGAGTGTTTTTACATAGTCTAGATAATAGGCTTTGTTAGATATGTGATTCAAAAATGTTTTTCTTAATATGTAACATTGTTTTCTCTACAAAGTAATCACAGAGTAAAATTTTTTTAATTTTAACAAATTCAAATTTCTACCTTTTTCTTTTTATGCATCATGCTTTAGTGTCAAATTTAAGATCATTTTGTTTAGTTCCAGCTATTGAATTTTTTATGTTTTTTTTTACAGAGTATTTTCACATTTGTTTTATCTTTATTATTTAGTCATCCATTTTGAGTTAATTTTATTGAAATATGACACAAACCTGTCAGCTAAAAAAAGAAATCTGAGAATTCAGTATTCCGTGAACAATAAATGCCAATTTAAAGAGAATTAATTTTAATGGTTTTTTTTTTTTTTAATGTTTTTTGAGACAGGGTCTCGCTTTGTAGTTCAGGCTGGCCCTGAGCTCAGCCTCAAACTCACATCACAGCAATCCTCCTGCCTCTGCCTCCCGAGTGCTGGGATTACAGGCATGAGCCACCACCGCCCAGCACTGTGGTATGTGGTACTGGTTGCTGCTGGGGTAAGTGTCCATGCCCAGTATTGTTATGCGGTTACCGGGATCGAACCCGGGTCCTTGTGCTTGCAAGACAGGTGCCGGAACCACTGAGCTATATCCCCGGCCTAATTTTAATGTATTATTGTATATTCCAACTCATGAATGTGGCATTCTTCTTTTTATTTATATTTTTTCATAAGAGTTTTGAGATTTGTAGCATAAAATTTCCACACTTAAGTTCTGAGATTATACCTCAATATCTTTCTTTTTAGAGAGATTATAAGGGCTACTGTATTTTTAACTGCAGTGTTTATGTGTTCAGCCCTCAGAAACAGAAATATTGATTTTCTTATATTTTAAAACTTATTTTGTTATTAACATGGAAAATTCTTTGTAGGTTTCTGTGTAGACGATTGAGTCATCTGCAAAAAGGGACAAGTTCCTTCCCAGTTCAGACGGCCTTTGTCATGCCTTCTTGCCTTGTTACCCTGGCCAGAATTTCCTGCTTTCCACTTAGAGGAGCAGCAGACGTGTCCATCCTTTCTTTCACTGAGATACTGGGAAGAAAGAATTCAATTTTTCATCTTTACTTAGAATGTTAGCTGTAAATGTTCCCAAAGACAATCTTTAACAAACTGAAATCTTTTTCTTATTTATCTATCCTCATGTCCATTTCTTTATTAGGAATGCATATCAAATTAGTTTATTCAAATAAAGGATGCATTGATTTTCAAACATTGAAGCAGTCTTGTGTCTTTAAAATAAATTCCAATTGGTTACGTAGTAAAACACTTTTATAAACTGCCGAATTTCTTTTGTTAGTAATTTGATTGGTGCTTTTATATGTATATTCATGAGTTCTATTAATTAAGTTTTCTGATTTAGATCTTTTTCTAAGTAATCTTTGTGTTATGGTAGGAGTAATTTGGTAAAGAGAGCTAGGAAGTATTTTATTGCATTTTGTGGAAAAAAATTATGTAGAATTGATATTAATTTTGGAGAATTACTTTGTCAAGTGCATTCAGATCTAAAAGCTTCTCTTCGGGAAATTTTTTATGAGTTACAGATGCAACTTATTTTATATTTATATAGCTCTTCAAATTGTCAGCTTCATGTTGGATGAGTTATGAGAGTTTATGTATCTTCTTTTCAAACTTGTTAAAAATTGGTTAATGTCAGTGTTTTTAAAGCTCATCTTTGTTTTGATCGTTTTCTCATTGTTTCCTTCTTTTTATTTTGCTAATAATAATTTCCTCTCTCTGTCTCTCTCTGTCTTGTCTATCTGTCTCTCTGTCTGTATGTCTGTCTGTCTGTCTCTCTCTCTCTCTTTCTCTCTCTCCCTCTACCTCTTTATTTCTCTCTCCCTCCCTCCTCCATTCCTTCTTCCCTCTTCTTTGCTTTGGGTTTATTTTCTATGTTTTGGAAGTGGATTCTTAACTGATGGATATGAAAGAAAAATGTTCTCTTTTCCCATGTGTGCATTTGTTGCTATAAATTTCCCTTTCAGTGTTGCTTACCTGAGACCCACAAGTTTTGGTAGGTTATATTTTAATTTTACCATATTTTTATTTCCCTTAACATTTCCTTTTTAATCCATAGGTTATGTTTAAAAGGATGTTGTTTTTTGTCTTCAGTTTATCCTTCTGCATTTACTTTGCAGGTTCATACTACTGCAATTGAAGAATACTGTTAAAATCTGTTATTTTGTCATATGATATAGTCAGTCTGAGCTTATATCCTGTGAGTCATTGAAAGTAATGGGTATTTTGATAGAGCATTTTTAATAAACATCAATAAGGTAGTGAGTAGATAATGATGCTTTTGAAATCTTCTCTAGCCTTGGTGATTTACTGCATCTGATTTTATTAGTTCTTAGAGATGGGTCTGGAGAATCCCAAGCACAATTGTATGTTTGACTATTTCTCTATTCCACTCTGGTTTTTTTTTTTTTTTTATCTTTATTGGTACATTAAATATACACATCATGATTGCACTCCATAATGGGGATTTGTACCAGTATAAGACACAACTTAATTCTCATTTTTCCCATAGCCCTACCCACCCTACTACCCCCCCATATACATAAAATTTGTTTCCTTACTTTTTTGTTACAATCTCAACATTGTCCCCTTTCACCTTATTTTACATTGAGCATTTTCTCCGCTCTGTTATTATTTAGATGTTTTACATCTTTGTTGTTGAGTGTGTACATATTGAGGACAGCACTGCCATCTTGATAGACTGACCTTATCATATGCAGAGTCCCTTGTTGTCTGTGGAACTACTTACTCTAAAGTCTATTCCATCAGGTATTGACAAAGCTACTTTTTCTTTGCATAGATATTTCTTTGATCTACCTTTATCTCTTTTTTACCTTTGACTTGTCTGTATAATTATATTTGAAATAAATTTCTTACAGACAGTAGATAGCCTTGCTTTTTAATCTTATGTATCAATCTTAATCTTTTAATAATATTAATTTAACTCTATAGTTATAAAATTAGCCTTACACAACATATTTTGTAAATGATGTTTTTTATTGTATAAAACCTCCCCTCTGTCACATTTTGACTTCATTCTATATTTTAAATCATATCTAAGTGCTTTCTTTATTGATTTCCTCACATTTATGCAAAAGCCTGACATCATATAACTTTAATATTAAGTAGAATTATAAAAATTGAAAGAAGAATAATGCAACAATTAAAATGATAACAAGTGAAAAATGGATATAATTCATAGAAATAGGAAAGATTTAATATCCAGAGAACTAGACACTTATCCAAAACTTATCACTTCAACAAGTCATCTATAATTTTTAGCCTTATTTCTTGAAAAATTCACTGTATACGTTCTATTTGGTAATCCATTCCAAATGGAGCAGATATTTAGGTGACAATGAAAGGGAAACAAAGGGAAGTTCAACAGAAAAGCTGAGGGTTTTGTAGTGCTGCACACATGTACTAGGTCCCAATGGGGAATGCTATAATCAGGTACTACAAATACTTGTATACCCAAAAAGTGCAGGGAAGGGGAGAGGAAAGGAAACTGAAAAATGAAATTTAGAAATGTCTGGTACACGTACCAACTCCCTATGGTGAATGTAATTATAATGAACTCCAAGCATATTAATAAAATAAAAAATAAATACATGTTTTATATCAAATTATGAAACTTTTTAATATATAAAGTCCCACTGAAACTCTTGTATATCAAGACTACATTTGTTCTACAGTAGAATAGTAGCTCAGAAATTGTATTTATTCTGTAAATACTGAAATATTTATGACATGATCCTTTAAAATGAAAATTCATTGATCTTTGTCTAACCATGTGCTACTTCACAGACTATTAACAGGTCTAGGCTTCTGCTCACTCTCTAATTTAAAAGTGCTTAGTTCTAAATATATATGACACATTGACTGTGAGTCTTTCACAAACATGAAGGGAATTTCATGGCCTGATTCACACAACACACTTGGTACCGTGCTAGTGACCCAGTTCTTGTCAGCTTTCCTTTCGATGCCTGGATATGCTACTAGTAATCTCAGTCTTTTCCATCAAAAATACAGCAATAATGTTCAGTGAAAAATAAAACTGGGTAAGTAAAGAACATGATGATTTTTTTACAGTACTCCAGAAACTTCACATAAGTAACAGTCACTGAACATCATTACACTGGCATTATCCTACATGGAGGAAACAGGTCACAATTGACTTTCACTGGACTCATAGTCATATTCAGAGATACCAGTGCACAAAGAGTGCATCAGTTAAGAGCTAAGTGTTCCTCTGAGACACAGTAGGAAGTGAAGGAGAGGGAAGAAAAATAGCCATAGTATTGATCAAATGACTTGTGCGGTGACCTGAGCAAGAATCATTTCAGGAAATCAGGAGGAATAAAATAATAAGTGAATCAGAGATGATAGCTGCCACAAACAATGATTTCAAGAAGTGTCCATCAAAGAGAAAGCAGAGAAATAGGATGAAATAAAGAAAAAGCATTTAAACATTATTTTTACATGGAAACATTTTAAGTGCAAGCCTTTTGCAAAGTGGACGTCTATAGGGACAGAGCACTTGGGCATCATATTTTTACCTTGAAGTTTCCAATTGGTTAAGTATGGCTTTCTACGTGTACTATGAAAATTAAAAATGGAATTTTTCTTTTAAAAAGAGTTGAAAAGTTTAAAAAATATGCTTGACTTGTGAATAATATGTTTCTATTAATCTGATAACATTGTTACATCCAAGCAGTGGATGGTAAAAAGAAATGAGCTATTAAACCATGGCAGAATCTTCAAGAGATATTGCTGAGTGAAAGCCTAAAAAGGCTGCTTGTTATATGCACTCTGAAATGAGTATAATGATGGATACAGAAGAAAATATCGATGGTTGCTAGAGTTTGAAGAAAGGAAGATATGTGTGGGGAAAGACCTGAGAGGATCATTAGGGCAGTAAAATTATTCTGTATGGTCTGAAGTAGCAGATGCAAACTGCTACACATTTGTTAAAACCCAGGAATGTAGGACATTGAGAGTGAGCCATGACTAGTTCACGGATTATAACAAATGCACCTCTGTTGGTGATATTCTAAAGATACCTCTGTTGGGGATTTTAGAAGTGAGAGGAGCTTTGAGTACATAAAGCAAAAAATATGTGGAAAATCCTTGTGCCTTTTGCTCAGTATTTCTGTGTATCTAAAACTACTCTAAAAATAAAATCTAGTTTTGGAAAGACAGAATAAGCCAAGATGGCCTCTTCTTAGTCTGAGGTCATTAACCCTTAAAATATTTAGTTCTACTGCATGAGGTAAGTGTGATGGAGTAGCTCATGGCTTTCAGCTGTTGCCTCCAATAGGCTCGAAATTCTGCCACTTTTCCTTCATTCAAATGACTTGTTAAGGCCAGGGGGGAATTATTTTTACTTGACTACATGGCTGGATTGTGACTTAAAGCCTGGCATTCCATGAGTTATCATGGACAGGATGAGTCTCTCAGATTGAGTGATTCACAAAAAAACAGTCATTACAGCCATCTCTCCCTCCTGCTAAGTGTTTTGCCAAAACTAAAAATAAATCAGAAATATTTTACTACTCTCTCAGTGATATTCTAAAGATACAACCTCAGCATCAGTCACTGTGATTACTAAAGGATTATCACCCAAGACAGAGTCAGTAACAGCAACATAACTTTCACAGTGCATCTGTGCCAATTAAATTAGTAACCAACTTTATTGGATGATTTTCTGGCAATGCATGAGCCTTCATGAATAGAATATTTTTCTTCTGCTGATCAAGATAATGAAATTAATGCAAGTTATCAACTTTTGTCCAGGTCACATTTCCTGCTTATAGTTACAAATTTCAAACTTTAGTCTTCAGACTTGACACACAGAAGGGAACTCAGTATCCCTTGGTGATACCTTGGCCATGAACGCACAGCCTGATTTTGTGCTATCCTCAAGACTTTGCATGTTTGCTTATGAGAAAGCAGCACATCTATGGTGAGTTGTTTGTGCCCTTCTGAGGGGCTATAGTCTTAGGAAAGTAGGAAGCACCTAAAATAATTACAGATGTGTTATCACCCACAGGACAAGACAATATAGGACTTTGGCTTTTACCCTGGTCCAGAAAAATACCACTGGAGGAAACGGATCAATCTGAAGAAGCCATACATTAGATAATCTTATTATGAATATATTGATCTCTCAGATTTTCATCATTAAACAGTGACTGTTTTAAAGAATGGCTTTGACTTTATAAAACACACTCTGAAGTGTCAGAGGTAAAGGGAAATCAAGTCCATGACTTACATATTTCTGGGGAGAAGTATGTATGTGAACACACAGAATCACCTTGGATCTCTCTCTTATGTATCCGAACAACCCTGAAACAAAGAGTGGTACCAATTTAGCCTCCAAGTTGCAGTCATTATTTTGTTTAAGTATGAGGAATCAAACTCAGCTAGGCAAGCGGGGCACCACTAAACTACGTCTCCAGCCCTTATGGTCTTTAATTTTGACAAATTAAAAATAGTCAGATAACTCATCCGTAACACCAGGGAAAAGTTCACTTTATTTTCTTTTGTTTAGTATTTGTTCAGTGGCTTACTGGTATTATATTAGAAGATTAAAAGAATTCAAAGATCTTAAAATTTAGGACTTTTGTCAGCACAAAATATATGTATATATTCACACATACATTTTTTTAATTGCAATCTTTATTGGTACATTACATATACACATCATGATTGCATTCAACAATGAGAATTTGTACCAGTATATGACACAACTTAATTCTCATTTTTCCCCCAGCCCTACCCACCCTACCACCCCCACCCTCTATATACATAAACTTTGTTTCCTTTCTTGTTATAATCTCATTATTTTCCCCCTTCACCCCATTTTGCTTTGAATATTTTCTATTGCACAATATATAACATACATTCTAGAACTCATTTACATTTTTATTTTTTCTCATACCAGAGAAAAAATACGATATTTACACATCTGCGACCACACATATTTCTAATGTGAACATTTTATTCATATTTTTCAACACTTTGCTAAGTAAACCGCATAGTGTTGTAGTGAAGGCTAGTTATTTCACATGTAGATACCTCCTTCATATTCAAGCCAGGACCATATTTTTTATCCACTACCATATCCTCAACACATATACCTTAGAAGCCAAAATACATGGAAATTTGATGTAAATTTCAGGAATATAGGGCTGGATGTAACCTTCTCTGGCATCAAAGCTGATCTGACTTGTAGTGTTTCTGACAACAGACAGACTGCTTTATTTTGTTCACTCCAGTGCAGACAACCCTTATTTCTGTCCTTTCTGAGAATTGTGGGAACATGCACTTCCCAGTATACTTCATAGCTCACCTGGGCTGAAACAACCTCCTCCAGGAGCACCTACACTCTCACACTTTTTTCTTATCTGCCAGGTACACTCACAAGCTCGCTCTCACTCATCATCTGAGATTACACTGCATTCATTTTGAACCTGGATGAACAGCTTCCCTACCAGGTGTGAAGACTGTCTCTGCTCTCTTTGAAGAATGGGTTAGGAAGTAATTCTAATTTTAAAAGATTTTTGTTGTCTTTTAAATCCCTCTGTCTGGCAGAGCAATCATAGTGATCAAAGGAATCAAAGCAGTGGGCCTAGTTTTCCTGTCTTGATATTGTCAGTAATGCTTCCATCACCTGGCATTTCAGAGGCTGTTATGAGTCTCTCTTGGTGCAGGAAGCAGCCTTGGAAGCAATCGTGTAGGACCTCTTAGTCATGTGTTTCTATGGTTATTTATAAATATTATGACCAACCTTAGTCAAGAGATGATGATTATAAATTATCTTTTAATTGCCAGAAGCTATTTTCTTTCAGAGGCATTTTGTAAAGACTTTTAAATTCAGTTGACTCTGATTAATATAACTTATCAGGCACAAAATATTAATGGGGCTAAGATCTTTGGAAGTTAGTTTCTGAGTCAGACATGCGCTTGCAGTGAAGAATGAAAAAAAGATAAATAGGAGCAAAACATGAAGTTTTTAGAGTTATCCCATAAACTCACAGACTATATCATTAGTAAATATGCACCACATAGGCTCAGCAAAGGGTTCTACCAGGTGAAATATGAACATTAAATGGGAAGGGAATTTAGCATTGTGTTGATGTTGCATGTAGAATCTGCGAAGTCCATTTCAGACTGTTCAGCAAAATCTCATTAGGTCAGAACTCCCAGAACACAGACTGGAGATTTAAAGATGCAAACTGAACAGCTAAGGAGTCTCATGGCAGAGAAAAATAATTCCTTAAAAGTTAACCACACTGATGAAGATTTTTGTCACATCTGTTCTGCATGTTTCTCTACACATCTCCCCCTTGGCATTGAATATGACAGGTGCAACTACAGTATTAACAGCTCTAATACGCTTCTCTTATAAATAGCCACAATGAATGATCATACTGTTTTACTGTCATGATTGCTGGTGTGCACTGAGGTTTTCAATGAATCTCTTGTTACTTGTGAAGGTCTTTTCTAATAAGCATGGCAAGGATTTTTTGGAGGGAGAAAGGTGGCATGTAGGTAGGGATTAGTTTTTCTTCACTAAGAAAAATTATTTAAGAATAAATAAGAAAATTTATTTAAAATAAAATGTAATATAACTCACCCAACTTTTAATAGCTTAGATTTAAATATAATTTTGAAACTTATAAAATACATTTTTCTAACAAACCAGGGGTTAAGGGTAAAATTATTATTAGAGGAACATAAATAATTGCTATCTTAATTTCAACATTTTAATTTTAGTTTTAAACTCTAATTATGACCTTTATTAGTCCATTTCATGTGGCTTTACCAGAATATGTGTGACTGGGTAATGAACAACATATAGAAATTGACTAGTTTGCAGTTCTGGAGGCTGCCAAGTCCAGTGTCACTGTCCTTTACCTTCTTGCTGTGACATAACAAACAGAAAGCAAGAGGATAAAAGAGACCAAGACTGAACTTGTAAGGGCACCTATCCTGTTCACAAAAGTGGGTCCCTCCTGATCTAAGCACCTCACACACACCAGCTACCTATTGCTTGTCACTAGCAATCTAGAATCCCTACCATTCCACTGACACCTTACAGATAGAGCTCTAGTGATAGACTAAAGCATTTACTTCAGGTGAGCTCTCTAAAGGTTTACAAACAGCATGTACAACTGAGAATGATCTTCAAAAAGTTACTTGGTTCGAGTGCTTGCCTTGCAAGTGCAGAGTCCCAGGTTCTATCTCTGGTAACCACATACAATAATGCTGGGTGTGGTGACTCACACCACTAGCAATTAATACCACAATGCTGGGTGTGGTAGTTCATGCCTGTAATCCTAGCCCTCGGGAGGCAGAGGCAAGAAGATTGCTATAAGTTTGAGGCTCACCTGGGCTACATAGTGAGGTCAGGGCCAGCCTGAACTACAAAGCAAGACCCTGTCCCCCCCCCCAAAAAATGTTACTTCTAAAGACAATATGCTACATTTAGTGATCTTGTGATGGTCAAAAACATTTGAATTATTTATCAGTTGAGATTCATTCTCAGGCACATTTATTCATCCATTCAACAAAGACTTATCAAACACTTCTAAGCCAGCCATATTGTAGAGTTATGTTTTCCACACAGAAGGCAAAATTTCTTTCTTCTAAGAGCACATTCTTCAACTGGGCAAACTGGGCACAATGAAATAAATCTATCAGAACTGCTAGATTAAAAAAAACTAGCAGGGTGTTATGTTCAGAGTAAGAGTTAGGTTCTATCTCCAGGAGTAATGTCAGAGTAAAGTTGCTCTGGAGAAGAAGCAGAATACAGTGAGATCAGATCAATGGCAACGTATATCTCAGGTAGAAGAAAGTAGAACAAGGCCTGTGGCCTAAGTGAGTATGTTTTGGAACTTGAAAACTTAGACCTTCTGAGAATTACAAAAACAGAAAAGTAAGTGTAAATTAGAAAAATAAACAGGTTTGAAAGCATTTGTGGGCCAAGGAGAGGGGTACAGATTTTATTTGACATATTAATGACTTTTCTGTTACTACAGCGAACACCCAAGATAAACAACTTAGAAAAAGTTTACTCTGGCTTACCAAAAGGGAGGTTCTAGTCCACAGTCAATTGGTCCTTCACTTTTTGTGCTTTTGGTGAGACAACATGTGATGACAGAGAGTGGATGGTGAGACAGGTTGCTCATCTCATGAGAGCTGAGACTCAGAATAGAAGAAGGAGTTCTACTATACCCCACCTCAACCACATGAAGACTTCTTCTGTCCCCTGCCTCCTCAGGGTTCCATCACTTCTCAACAGTGCCAAGATCTGGGGACCCAACCTATAAAACATGAGCCTCTGAGGGACATTTACTCAAGCCATAGTATTCCTAGCACAATGGATTTAACCGAAGTTACTAATTTTCAGTTTGAAAAGCTCCCTCTGGGTATGATACAGAGAAGAGGCAAGAGCAGAAATGACAAAACCATTCTGGAGGCTAGTGCGGACACAGCATGATGATGGTTTAGATAGAATGGGAGTTCTCAAGATAGGAAAAAACAGAAGGATATGAGGTGTGTTTTGGAGAGAGAGTTGACAGCAGCTGCTGATGAATTGGATGTGGATGATGATGGAGAAGGAGATGTGGAGAACGACTTTCAGGCATCTGGCTTTTGAAACTGGCTTGAGGGTAGCAACATTTACAGACATGGAAAAGCCTGAGGAGAGCCAGGCTTACAAGGGAAACTAAAGGCTTGATTGAGATGACTATGAGATTTCCAAGCAGAAATTCTAAATAAATAATTGGATGTTTGGGTTGCATATTTATAGGAAACATGAGGTTATGGTCACAAAAATAAGAAGTTGAATACGCTAAGCCTACAAATGCATTTAAGATCTCATAAATGATGTTAATACATCTTTAGGAGGCCATTTCTATACACAAAGCTCTCTATTTGGCTTTAGATCCTAATAATTTAGATCCCTGATCTCTTTCACTCCAGTCTGATTTCTCCCACCCACCTCAGCTTCTGTGTTCCTTTCCTCCACAGAGCTATGTTTCATGAAAATTTCCACTCATCCCTGCAAGCTGACTGGAAAGCAACCATGCGAGCTCTTCTCATTTTAGGTTTTTTGCCTACAGTGGAAAAACCCCACTGCAAACAATAATAAAAACCATTAAGGGTGGTTTGCAGAAAAAACCTGAGAAGTGTTCTTCTTACTGTAAAAGGAGCTAGCCTTGGGACTCTTTGTTCCTGATCTGCCTGTTGGTGCTTAAAGATTCTCGTTTATCCTCCATGGATAAGAGACATTTACTCGTGGAGTTCGTATTGACTCAGAGTCTGAGAAGTTGAGATCTGGAGACATCTTTAAAGACTTGTTCAATCTGTTTAGCTTCCATGTCAGAAAACAAAATTGTAAAAATTGTGGACACCATTCCATCCAATATTCTTCATAATCATTTAATCTACACATGCTGAGCTAACAAAAATTTAAGAGCACTGAATCCTAACCACTAAACCAACAGGGAGGTGCTAGGCTAATAAAAATTTGAAACGGAGGAAAACAACCATACTTATAATGCCACAGATCTTTGATGATTGACATTTAGGTGTATTACTTTACAGACTGTTTTATTTTTTTCTTTTTTAAAAATTGATTTTATTGGTACATTTTAGATACACATTATGATCACAATCAACACTGAGAACTTATACCGGTACATGATGCAATTTAATTCTCATTTTTCCCACTCCCTGACCTCCCCCTCAAGTCCCCCACCCTCTATCTACATGGGCTTTGTTTCTTTTTTTTAATCATCAAATTCTGTGTTTCCCTTCTTTTCATACCCTTTCTATTTATACAGAGCTAGATGTACTTCTATGTAAAAACTGTTTACACGCATGTATGTACGTGTTGCTCTGTATCTACACATTGTTTGCATTTATACATACAGAACACAATACATTCTCCGTTGTTAAGGTGATCGTCCTCTCCTCTAACTTAGATGACAGGAGCACAGCTGACTGTCTTAACTTTTAAGTCCTGGAACAGTGAGAGTCTGTGCTTTCATTTCTTCCCAAGCAAATTTTAAGAAAAGCTAAAGAATCTTTTACTGCTATACACATGGAGGCACATATGTCACTGTGGTATGATGCTCTTAATTCTTTGGGGAATATACCGAGCAAGGAAATAGCTGGGCTGCCACCTTTATTTAAATCTGTGTATAAAATATATTTTTGACAAAAGTAGATTTGCTCATAACCAGTTTAGTTCCATGAAATAAAGCTTCAGTGAAGGCATAAGAGATGGACAGATAAGACAGAATTTACCTTCCAGAGATTTACATTCTGACAAAGATGACCAATAATATAAGTAATAAATATTAGGGAATATGAAGTTCAGAATAGGTGCAGTCTGTTCATTCAAAAGTCCCTAATTTGATAAATATCTTTCTTGAAACTCAGATCAAAAAATTCTACTAGATTGAAATCATCTCAAAGTTTTGGTTCAGTGTGATACTAGAATATTTTCTAGCATAATTTTGTCTAATGCTTTGATGGTATTGTGTGAAATGTTACACCACATAAAAACCTACATTTTCTGAGGTGATATTATTTCAAATAGGTGAGGTGAGTATTAAATCCATGAACTCCAAGAATAATCTATAAAATGCTAAAATTCACAAAATTGTGGTAAAAATAAAATATAAAACTAGATTTCATCTTAACAGTGGGGATGGTGAGGAGGATTTGTTTCCATTTAGTTTTAATTTTCAGACAAATTATTTGAAACATTTAACTTTGGAACATCTCGTATGTTCTGTAATTTTATTTTTCATTGCAACTAAATACATAGACAATTTATTTAAGTGAGTGTCCAGCTGCACTTAAAGATTTATCACTTTTAATATTCTTTTATTTTCAGGATTGTTTCATGGTTGTGATACTCTTGTTACCAGTGCATTTATTTCTCTATTTTCCATCATTTTAGTAGAAAATAAGGAGAAATAGCAAGAAAATATTCAAATAATTACACAAAATAATATTATAGATGGAACATATGAAGGGAAATTAATCTAATTTAAGAGATTAAAAATTAACAGTAAATTGGACCCATAATTTTTCATAATGATGCATCTACTGACTTAGGTATGTAAGAAAATTCCCAGAATTCTAAAATAATAAACATTCATTACTCTTCTCAAGTTGTTCCAGGACAGCCAATGTCACTCATGCCCCTGTAGTGACTGGCAAGTTTAAAAAGCTCTTCTGGCTGAGGCTGTACTCTTTCTCCTGCCTGTGCAGGTCGCCTTGGAGGGTGTCACAGTTAAGCATCATTGTGTCAACCAGGTTGGTTTCAAAACTACTTAGTGGAAGTGATTTGTGGGCTTTTCTTTGTGGGTCACAGAGGCACTTGGGTCCTGTTTCTGATCACTTGCCTCTTTTCCTTGTGCTCGCTCCCTAAGCTGCTCCCAGCCCACCAAGAACTAACCAGTTTTGCTCCACTATACATCATCATTCTGCCATGATGTTCTTGCTTTGGAGTCAGCTGAATGAAAATGAACTCAGTTCTCTGAATCAGACTCAAACAAGCCTCCCCTCCTTTAGTGTGAGGTTAGGTATTGTGTCACAGGAAGAGGAAACCTGACTAATACAGGTTAGGTAAGATTGGAGTAAGATTGGAGTACTTTCTATCATATACTGGATTTCTAGCAGACTGTTCCAGGCTTATTCACACAACAATAGTCAGGCTTCTGTGATAAATGTAAACCTTATGTACTGTAAATATGTACTAATAAAAAGTTAAAATATCAGATTAGTCCAAGATCTATGGAGCTCTAGGCTTGGCACTGATTGAATCTCTCCATTCTGTTGGCCAAGAAACAATCACAGGGCCAGGAAAGTGAGAGAATAGATCTGTATCTTGAAGGAAAATACTACAATATACTATTGGAAAAGATGTGAGAACAGAAAGTAATAAAAATGGGACCAATTTTACAGTCACAAATGATAATCTACCTCAAATTAGAAGGTCTCAATTCATGAACAACAGAATTAAATAGAAAGTAAAGCATTTAATTCCATGCTTCTAGAGAAAAAGAACATGAATTTAAAATTTCTGCATTTGTAGTGTTGATGTTGGGAAAATGAACTACTTTTTGGTTCAGTTTTTGGATCAATAATATATATTGCAGAATAGTACCAACCTGGTGACATTGTTGAAAGAATTCTGTTATGTAATCTATGAAAGGTCCTTAGCCAAATGCATTGCACATTATTATATGTTCCCAATAAGTGTTGGCTCTGTTATTTTTATAAATAGCACTAGAGGGGGTGCTCCAACAGGTAAGGAGTGTTCTTTGGCCATAGCATCCATGAATCTGAAGTCCAAACTAGCTGAATTTATGACTCTCATAATCTTGTGCTTGCACTAGCAGTGCTCTCTAATCCTAACAAGGATTAGTGTCTGCATCACCAAAAACTTTTAAGACCAGGTATGATCAGCTATGACCAGAAGCCAACTCCGTCCAAACTCTCACTTAGAGAATGATGGATATAGAGGATGTCCACCTGCAGGGAATGAGAAATCCAACATGGTTTCAATTCTCATGTGTAAGGCTTTAAAACAATTAAACAGTTCATTTTCTCCTAGAAATTCCCTTCTTCCTCCAAATAACCAAATTCCTATCCATCCTTAGTTATCAACAGTTTGCAATCTAGAAATGCTAGATTTTGACTGAGAGATCTGAAGGGGCTTTTATTGAAAGTAAGAAGAGAGCATATTCACCTCTGAGTAAAACTTAGGGGATTTTGGACTCTAACTAAACATCTTCACAATACTAATACAATTTTTGTTCAACAAACATGTAGGGCTATTCAAGGCCTCCAAGGAAAGTTTAAAATAAGTCTACACCAACCAAAGATATTGAAGGAACCTGAAACTATTTTGTAAATCAGAGGATACAAAGGTGAGAAGGGTTTAATGGCCATGACTGTATGGTAAGCACATCTTCCTCAAGTCTTCCAGGGTACAACAGAGGGAACAGGCTTAGCCTCAGATTTCAGATTGTAGCTGTACAGAAGAATTGCTTAGTGGCAGGGAATCTCTTGACATGAATAAATGGCTAGATCTCTAAAATATTCTCCCAGCAGTTCTCAGAATGGGGAGTTTCTCATCTATTTTGTAGTTGAGCATTCAGCTACACTCACCCACACTCTCTGACGTGGGCTATGCCAGGCCTCCAACTGAGCTAAAAAAAAAAAAAATGGAACCTTGGACATAGGAAAAGCTCAATGATGTCTCCTGGATGGCTTCCTCCCAGAAATTCCACATGGGGCCAAGATTGTGACAAGTGTCTAGAATTGTCCCAAATGAAGACAAGCTCATAGATACTGATTTTTCCAGTGTACATGTGAATACCAGACACTATCACAATTCATCTTGTGGGAATTCTCATAGTATGATGAATGACACAATACTCCTTGGAAACATATCACTATTTAAACACTTAGCTATGTAAAAGCTCAGGATATGAGTTTTTAATTCCTTCTAAAAATTACGTGAAGAAATATGCACATACATATTTATACACAGTATTACCTTCAGAAGTATTTTGGTAATGCAATCCATGCAATACTTCAAATGACATCTCAGCATACCTGTCAGCTCATCTACTGTTATTAACACAATACAGAATTCTCCATATTTTTGTCCTTTGTATTTTATTGCTGCACTGTTCAAGGTTCACTAGAAGAACAGATCTAGTAGAATGAATATATATATATATATATATATATATATATATATATATATATATAGTAGCTACAAAGGGATATTTAGCATATTAGCTTACAGGATTGTCTCTTAGATAGTCCCACTGAGGCATTTTACATGCTGAAGAGCTGGAGGATTCTGTACATAGCCAATACATCTGAGAATCTGGAAGTTTCAGAGTAAAAGTAAGGACTCATGTGGTCCGGTCTGAAGTAAAAGGACTAGTACTTTTTGGGCCATTCTTATGTCTACAGAGTGCAGAAGCTGCAGCTGAAAGTATGTAGTGACAGCAACAATGAGAGATACACATTAGCACATGCGTCTTACAAATTTTGGCTTTTCAAGGTTTGGTGCTGTAGTAGACTGAAACATCTAGGTAAAGAGAACCAATAGGATCAGTCCATTTATCCACCTGTAGATTAACAGGGTCAGGAGGACTTATCTATCAATCAATCTGTATATATAGTGAAAGGAGAGAGAGGGGGAGAGACAATGGTTTTTATTGGTTTATAAGACTGTTCAAGTTGCTAACTCTGAAGTCTACAGAACAAGTGAGCAGGCTGGAAATTCAGGAAGAATTTCTGCAATTGTTTGGGGCCAGATATCTTTTTTCCATGGGAAACCTTCATTTTACCTCATAATATCCTCAACTGATAGTCTGCAACCCTTCTAACATTATGGTGGTAATGTGCTTTATTCAAATTAGTTAATATCCAGTGCTTATCACATCTATGAAATACATAAATGACAAAATCTACACTAATGTTTGGCCAAGAAGTTAGTTACCATGTCCTAGCCAAGTTAGCACATAAAATGGATAGCAGCTGGCTTGCTCTACTAATACTTGGTGCAGATATTTCAGTCTACTAAAGAGGTGATGTGAAATAAATATTCAAGAAAGAGCAAAATAATTCAAATTAATAAAATAATTAGAAATGACGGGATACAAAACCCAGGTGGAGGGACAGGACTTAATTGAAAGTCACATCATCCATTACTAAAAGACAGAGAGATTAGAAATTAGAGAAGGGCAGAGATTGTGGAAATGTTCATCAGAGAAGACAGTGTGCAGGCTGTGAATTGTAACAATGTAAAAAATAAGTATACAAGAGGTGTGAGAGTGGTACTTAATATGTGCAACTAGAAGAACGTACGCTATTGCAATTTATATTCTAATGTAACCACCAAAACGCTAAACAAATTGAGTCAACAAGGTTGAAATAGCACCAAAAATATGAATAAAAACAGCAAGTAGACTCAGTTCTCAATAAGGATGTTATTATAATAATGAACTTGGCAAAATGAACTGTAAATTAAGACAGACAAAGAAGCTGGCTGATGGTTTCTCAGTGTATCTGGAGTACTTTCTGGATCTTCTAGTCTAATCCATTGATCCTTGGGTCTGTTACTTTGCCAGTACCACGCAGTTTTTATCACAGTGGCTTTATAGTATAGTTTCAGGTTCAGAGTTGTAATACCCCCCACCATGTCCCTGTTGTTTAGAATTGCTTTGGCTATTCTAGGTCTTTTGTGGTTCCAGATGAAAGTTTGAATTTTTTTTCTTTAGATCTGTGAAATATGCTGTTGGGACTTCAATTGGGATTGCGTGGAATCTGTAGAGTAGTTTTGGGAGTATAGCCATTTTGACAATATTGGTTCTTCCTACCCAGGAGCAAGGTATGTCTTTCCATTTTTTAATATCATCTTCTATCTCCTTTCTCAGAGTGCTTCAGTTTTCAGAGTAGAGGTCTTTCACCTTCTTTGTTAGATTCATTCCTAGATATTTTATTTTTGGGGGTACTATTGTGAAAGGGACTGACTCCCCAATTTCTATCTCAGTGTATCTACTGTTTGTGCATAGAAAGGCTATTGATTTTTGAACATTGACCTTGTAACCAGCTACATGGCTAAAATTGGTGATTAGGTCCAGCAGTTTTTTAATTGTGTTTTTAGGATACTCTAGATAGAGTATCATGTCATCAGCAAATAATGACAATTTAACTTCTTATTTTCCATCTTTATTCCTTTTATTTCTTTCTCTTGCCTAATTGTTATGGGTAATATTTCCAGAACTATATTGAACAGAAGTGGTGAGAGAGGACATCCTTGACTTGTTCCTGATCTCAGTGTAAAAGGTTTCAATTTTGACCATTTAGTATGATACTGGCTGATGGTTTCTCATAGATAGCTTTTATTAGTTTGAGATACAGACCATCTATTCTGATCTTCTGTAGGGTTTTGAACATAAATGGGTGTTGTATACTGTTAAGCGCTTTTTCTGCATCTATTGAGTTGACCATATGATTTTTGTCCTTAAGCCTGTTAACATAGTGTATAATATTTATTGATTTATGTATGTTGAACCATCTTTGTATCCCTGGGATGAATCCAACTTGGTCAGGGTGTATAATCTTTTTGATAATTCTCTGTATTCTGTTTGCCAGTATTTTATTGAGGATTTTTGCATCGATGTTCATTAGGGATATTGGCCTGTAGTTCTCTTTTTTAGTTGGGTCTTTCTCTGCTTTTGGAATCAGGGTAATGGTTGCTTCCAGAAATGAGTTTGGGAGTATTGCTTCCCTTTCAAATTCATTGAAGGGTTTCAGAAGTAGAGGCACTAACTCTTCTTTAAAAATTTTAGCAAAAGCAGTTCTAAGCAACAGGGACATGGTGGGGGGTATTACAACCCTGAACCTGAAACAATACTATAAAGCCACCATGATTATTAAAAAAAAAAAAAAAAAAACCTGCACGGTACTGACAAAGTACCAGACCTGAGGATCAATGGAGTAGATTAGAAGATCCAGAAACTACTCCAGATATACAGAGCCACCTTGTCTTTGACAAAGGAGCCAAAAATCGTCAATGGAGGAAAGATAGCCTCTTTAATAAATGGTGCTGGAAAAACTGGGCTTTAACTTGCCAAACTAAAGCTAGACCTAGCTCTTCCATCATGTACCAAGCTAAACTCAAAGTGGATGAGAGACCTAAATATTAAAACAGATGCTCTAAACCTGCTGCAAAACAGGTTAGGTAAAACTCTTGAGACATTGGCTTAGGGAAAGACTTCTTGAACAAAACCTCTATAGCACAGGAATTGGCTGAAGAAATCAACAAATGGGACCCCATTATTTTAGAAAGGTTCTGCAACAGCAAAGGAAACCATCAATAGAGCAAAAAGACAACCAACAAGGTGGGAAAAAATTTTTACCAGCTGCTCCTCAGACAAAGGGTTACTATCTAGAATATATGAGGAGCTCAAAAAAATCAGCCCACCCAAATTTAAAGACCTAATTCAAAAATGGGGATCTGAAATGAACAGATACTTTTCAGAGGAAGAACTAAGAGAAGCTAAAAAGTATATGAAGAAATGCTCAACATCATTAGTCATTTGAGAGAGGCAGGTGAAAACAACACTGAGATTTCATCTCACTCCACATAGAATGGCTGCCATTTCAGAGTTAGCCAGCAACAAATGTTGGCAAGGCTGCAGAGAAGAAGGAACCCTTCTCTACTGTTGGTGGGACTGTAGACTCATACAACCCCTATGGAGATCAGTTTGGAGATTCCTCAAAAAGCTGGGATTGGAGGTCCCATTTGACCCTGCCATTACCCTGCTAGGTATATACACAAAAGAATTAAAAGACTCATATCACAGTGACATATGTGCACCCACGTTTATAGCAGCTCAGTTTGTGATTGCTACATCTTGGAAACAACCCAAGTGTCCATCAACTGGAGACTAGATAAAAAAGCTGTGGTTCTTCTACCGAATGGAGTATTACTCTGCCATAAAAAATGATAAGTTTGAATCATTTCTACTTAAATGGACATACCTTGAGGATATCCTCATAAGTGAAATAAATAGGTCACAGATATGTAAATATCACATCTTTTGTCTGGTATGAGAAAATAAAGATGTAAATAAGTTCTAGAATTGTAATATATATATTATGAAATAAAAAATACTCAAAGTGAAATATGGTGAAGGGGAAAAATTAATGAGATTATAACAAAAAAGAAAGGAAGCAAAGCTTATGTATATAGGGTGGAGTGGTAGGGTGGGTAGGGCTATGGAAAAAAGTGAGAATTAAGTTGTGTTATATACTGGTATAAATTCTCATTGGTGAATACAATCATGATGTGTATATGTAATGTACCAATAAAGATTTCAATTTTTAAAAAAAGACAGATAAAGAAAGCATACATGAATTGGGTAAGGATGAAATACAGTTCATGAAGATAAAAATAACCACAGGTTATCTTTTGGGCAGAATGGAAAATCATAACCATAGTCCCCATGGTGGTTAAGGGTGACTGTGAGACCAAACCCTGGGCAGCTCCAGGAAGTGGCAAAGTCCAAGAAGGTACTGTGAAAATGTGTAGCTAAGAGATTTGTAAGATGAGCTAAATACGTGTTGTGTTCCTGCACAAGGGAATAGTAAGAATGAGGTGCAGAGGAAATCTAAGGACTGGTTATAAACTCTGAGATAAACAAGAGAAGCTGCCCAGAGTTGGGAAGATGAGAAAATAGGAGTGTGGAAGTGCTATACCATAAGAGCATAAGGAAGCCAGGGAGTTAGCTCAGTGGTTTCGGTGCCTGTCTTGCAAGTGCAAGGGCCCTAGTTCGATCCCCTGGTGATCACGTAACATTACTGAGTGTGGAGACTCACCCCAGCAACAATCAGTCCCACATACCACAGTGCCGGGTGTGATGGCTCACGCTTGTAATCCCATCCCTTGGGAGGCAGAGGCAGGAGGATTGCTGTGATGTGAGTTTGAAGCTGAGCTCGGGGCCAGCCTGAACCACAAAGTGAGACCCTGTCAAAAAAAAAAAAAAAAGAGCATAAGCTCCAGAGACTAGGCTTTTACACAGCAGGGTACAGAGACCAAGGGAAGCAGTGATGAGAACAACATGGATGCCAGCATCAGCTTCCAGCCCTGAGAGACCCAGGGCCTCAGAAAATAAACAAGAAATTGGGAAGGTTACAGGAAAAGAAAAGGTTTCTGAGGAATTCCAGGTGACATGGAGGGAATGCCTTTTTCTTACAACGTTCTTCACAGAGGTCCTGAGAGGCCTTTCCCTGCAACCTCTTCCTATCTACTGACTTAGTCCTTAGTCATCTCACTCTGTCACATACCACACAATCACACATAACCCTCTCCATTTCTTCTCCATTATCTTGTCTAGTTCTAGTTGATATCTTCTACTCACTGCTCTGTCTGAGGACACTGCCCTCTTTTATGACCAGGACACAGAAATCAGATGTCCCCCAAGCCTCACGTTGTGTCTTCAATACAACCTGACTGCCTAGCACTGACTGAGGAAGAAATTAACTAAATAGTCTCAATAAAAGGCAAAGAGCACTCAGGCTCCACTCTGACTCATGTAGCTAATAACATGTCTCCATGAAAGGTCTGTTTTATCAACCCCTAAGTTCTTCTGCACAGCTTGTAAGCAAATGTCAGTGCGCAGACTGGATTCACGTCTTCCTCACAGAGAAAGAGAAAAGGTTGTAAGGCAGAAGGGGGACATCACAAGGGTTTAGTTTGCTTCAATGAAATCATCCCTGTCTGGTTAAAGGTGACTGATGATGGACTTTCCATGATAGCTTCCCAGCACTTTGTGTTAAGAACATCTTAACTTGTTGAATTTATTAGAGTTGGGTTCCAAAATTTAAAAAGAGCATCTGTGACACACATGTGTGGCATATACAACAGTAATACATTGTGGACCAGCCCAGTACATAGCAAGGGATATTGTGGTGGTAACAAGACAAGCAAACTCACTCAGAAGACAAGACAACTCAATCAGTCTGGTGACCCTGTGTTGGTCCTCTCTGAAGGTGATCCATTCTCTCGTACCATACATATCAGTAAGGTATTTATTAGTAATTTCTTCATTGCATCTCTTTTTAAAAAGTCAATCTAAATTTTTAAGTTCACTTTACTGGTGATACAAATCAATATATTAAAACCAAATTTTGGAGGAGAAACATTGCAAGCAACAGAGAAAAGAAAAAAACAAAAAGTTTCTGTTTGTTGCAAGAGCCAGACTCATGAAGTTCAACAATGCAAAGGTTGTTACACAAGGAATTTTAGGTAGATGTAAGGATCAAATAGAGAGGTGAGTGTACACATTTTTGAGAGTAAATATATAGTATTTTCATCCAGGAGCTGGGCTGCACCTGAAATGAACATTCCCTACAAATCTAAAGCAAGCAAGATGTATGTTACAAGGGTGAACAAGTAAAAGCTAGATTGAAAATTTATTTTTGTGAGTGCCAGGGATTTAGCTCAGTGGTTTCAGCACCTGTTTTACAAGTGCAATGGCCCAGGTTCAATCACCAGTAACCACATGCAACAATGCCAGGAGTGGAGACTCATGCCTGCCAGCAATCAGTACCACATACCATAGTGTAGGGCATGGTGGCTCATGCCTGTAATCCCAGTCTTTGGGAGGCAGAGGTAGGAGAACTGCTGTGAGTTTTTTTGGCTGAGCTCAGGGCCAAACTGAACTATAAAGCAAGACTCTATTGCAAAAAAATAAATAAATAAATTATCTTTGTGAATTTTATAGAGGACACACATCCTTACATAAAGAAAGGATGGAATTTGACAAGGTATGGACACCACCAAGCATGAATATATTAGTTTTATTTCACATGAGTTTGTTCCCACTGAATTGCTTTTAGCCAGAGGAGGAAAACCAGTTAAAATTGGAATTTAATGGAACATGTCAAAGTAAACATCCAGTTAGTTTTCCTCTGCTTTGGTTTGTACTTATAGGACTGGGTATAGCAAGGTGAGTTAATATTATAGCTGGACAGGGGCCAGGTGGTTCAGGTGCCTGTCCAGTGGTTCTGGTGACTGTCTTGCAAGCGCAAGGACCCGGGTTCGATTCCCCGGTAACCACATAACAATACTGGGTGTGGAGGCTCACGCCCAACAGCAACCAGTACCACATACCACAGTGCCGGGCGTGGTGGCTCATGCCTGTAATCCCAGCACTCGGGAGGCAGAGGCAGGAGGATTGTGATGTGAGTTGGAGGCTGAGCTCAGGGCCAGCCTGAACCACAAAGCGAGACCCTGTCTCAAAAAAATAAAAAAAAATTAAAAAATAATAATAATAAAAAAAAACTATAGCTGGACAGATATTTGCATCAAGGCTCTATAGAATTGTTGATTTAAATAATTTTTGTTATTGTTGCTTTTTTTGTTTGTTTGTTTTTGAGATAGGTTCTTGCATTGTAGTTCATATTGGCCCTGAATTCACTATGTAGCCCAGGCTAGCCTTGAACTTGTGGCAATGCTCCTGCCTCCGCCTCCTGAGTGATAGGATTACAGGTATAAACCACCACACCTGGGATTGTGGTATGTGGTATTAGGGATTGGATTTAGGACCTTATGCCAGGCAGATGCTGGAGCCACTGAGCTAAATCTCTGGGCCTTAAGGATGTTTTCATAGCAGTGAGCCAAACAGTGTTGAAATATTTTCATGTTGGTTACATCAACCTCCTCAAGAATTCCTGAAAACAATAGATGAAAAGTAAGTTAATGGATAGGATCAAAATAAAATCTTAATTCCTCCTAAATAGCTGCAATACTCTTAAGTTCAGTGATTTAGGCACTCTGAAAATAGTCTGGAGAAAGACAAAAATATGGAGAGAAAAGACCATTGAGTTTCTCCAGAGCAAAACATAGTTGAATTACCTACAATTTACATTATTCCATTACATTAAATTATACATAATAAATTACCCAACTCAAATTGACCAAAAAATATGAATAGGTACTAGAAATATAAATAGTCAATGAGTCATTATAAAATATTTAATCCTTTAAAAAATAAAATGAAAATAATGAGCAAGGAGACCTTTTTGCCTCTGAAATGATAAGCCACTGATAAAAGACAGAAGAGGGCTCACTTTCATGTATTGTGCTATGAAGCCTTTCCAGAGATTGCTTTAGTTAAAAATAAGAAAACATGACAACATTTATCCATAACTAAAGAAATAATTACTTTCTATTATATACTGAGTACTTTTTAATATACATGCATGCCATCTACAAGATATATAGTACTTTTGAATTTACAAAACACATGCATACTAATAAAGTAAGCAACTAAAACTTGCAACTGTATCAAGCCTTATGAAAATAGAAAACTGAGTAATCACAGAATTCTAAGAAAATTTCGCTTAGTTATTTTTCTGTAATTGCTGAAACTAAATACCTGACCCCCAAAGTCAAAGGGGGAAGGGTTTCTTTAGCTGATAAAGATTTCAGTCCACAATTGGTTGGCCAATGCAGGGAAGCACATGGCAGGGTGGGATGACAGAGGAGAAATAGTTCCTGGTGCCCTCAAGGTAGCAAAAGCAACAGAGGACCTAACAGCATCTTCCTGCCCCTTTTAGCTTATTCAAACTAAGAGTGGGTAGCATTCATACTCTTAATCCTAGCATCTCCAAGATTAGCCCCACCCTGAATCAATCACACACTCTAAATTCAGCCACCTTCAGAGTAGCCTATGACCACATGAGGCTTTGGGAGAATATCTAGACACAAATCTTAACAATTTCTTAGGTCACACAAAGCCGTAAAGAAGTGAGTAAGTAGAACATAATTGGCAGCAGGAGTAACTGCAGGTGGGAAGGAAGAGCAAAGGCAAGGGAGGAAAAGAATGTGAAAGACAGTGGGTCAGTGCCAGGCTCGACTATACTGCAGTAACAAATAATTAACGTCGTAATGGTTTCAAGAGTTATGTCTCCTTATTTCATGGCCATTTTGAGCTGATTCTTCATTAGACAGTTCTTTCCCCTCTGAAATAGGGGGACAAGGAGCTGCATTCTTACAAAGCATCCAGCTGGAAGAAATCTGAAGCACATCATGAATAGACTGTTCACACGTCCGCTGAGGCTCAAGCTGAGAGGGCGAGGAACACAGGCTCAACTCTGAGCACCCATGTCCTCTTGTCGAAGAGCAATTATGCAGTTAGTTATAGCTTCATCTACAAGCTTGTCTACCAAGAAGCACTTGCTCATTTTTAACTGGTAGAAAAACTTAAATATTCAATAGGAGTTTCTAGCTTACAGCAGTCAGAGTCTTTAAAATAAAATAATCAGTAAAAATAATGTGATAAAAGTCACATGAAACATAAAGTGGAAAAGTATGTCCATGTCATAGTACAAAATGAGATTTACTTATTTTTAAGTATCATCTACAGTTAGTGAATAGCATCTCCTACAAATACACATGGTTATATTTTATTCATTTTTATCTAAGATCATGTTTTGCTAATTACTTTTTTGTTGGTTCTAATTGTTACTATCTTTGAGCTCTGTTCATGTACTAATTTTCTAAATAGTATGTATATTTAAACAGATAGTAGATAAATTTATATATGACATATTTATATGAGAATTTATAAATGCATATATGACTTATGAACAAAATATTTCTTATCTAACTAGGACTTTTCCACTATTGAAAATTCCTATCTTTCTATTTTTTGTTTTCTTAGTAAACATGACTAAGTTTCCTGCAATCTTTTCTAAAGTACATAAAAATTATTAACATGTCATTTTTGCTGTTAGTGCTGTTTCAGTTAACTTAAATATTCTATGGGCCGGGGAGTTAGCTCAGTGGTTCCGGCGCCTGTCTTGCAAGCGCAAGGACCCGGGTTCGATCCCTGGTTACCATATACCATACTGGGCGTGGAGACTCACGCCCAGCAGCAACCAGTACTACATACCACAGTGCCGGGCGTGGTGGCTCACACCTGTAATCCCAGCACTCGGGAGGCAGAGGCAGGAGAATTTCTGTGATGTGAGTTGGAGGCTGAGCTCAGGGCCAGCCTGAACCACAAAGTGAGACCCTGTCTCAAAAAACCTAAAAAAAAAAAAAAAAAAAAAAATTCTGAAAATTGTGTTTCCCCTACGACTAATTCAGACAATATCTCTCAGGAGGAAAAGTTTAACCCCTGTTCTCCTCTCTTGATAGATCTCTTGCTATAAGCACCCCCAGCACTCTGCTTCCAGATACACAACCTACTGCCTGAGGACAATGACAGGACAAGCTGTCATCTTGTCCAAAGTGACCACATATTCTTCAGGTATAAACTTTACAATCCAGCCAAGAACTCCAAATTTGCCAAGCCGTAATGACCTTGTAAGAATCTACTCTGCACCCTTTCTCTTCCCAACTCTTTAGCCAGAATGATGGAATGGTCATAACCATTGACAATAAATAGGAATGATATAACAAATGGGTCCTTGTTACCATAGTCAAAGTGTACATGTTCCTGAAAATATATGTTGCCCTATTTCACTTTGTTACTTCATCACTGGGCATCTAACAGCAGAAAACATTTTGATTTTTTTCAAGACAATATTTGCTGTAAAATCTCAAGTCATATCTGCTCTGTTGCAGGTTCAAAACAAATAAATAATCTGACTGGACTTTTTAGACATTGGTCAAATGTTGGCCTGAACTGTGAGTTTATATCTGGCTAGGCTGCTCCATCTGGCACAAAAATTGGGTTGCTGCAAACTGGGATGTTTGTGGAAAGCTATAGAAAGTTTAAAATCCACCCAGGGAGGGAACCTTCCAAAGTGTAAGTGAAGCGGTAGACTTCAACCTCTTGCAAGGATTGTTTTGTAGCTTGTTGCAAATAGGTTTGTTATTTAAAGGCATAAAAAATCACTAAAGAATGATACAAAAATCTCACTACAATCCTAAAAATGAGCCTTTTGTGTACTGAAATTATCATTTGAATTCTCCTTTATAGGGCTGCCATAGATTCCGTTTTCATTCCTTTGGCACTATAGTAGTACTGAGATACCAATAGGAAGTTTATATTTTATATCGAGCTAGTCAGAGTTTCGAGGATGTCTCCTATTATAGTGTAATGAATGAAAAGTATGATCTGAAATAAAATTAAGGCTGAATATAAAAACAAGAAAACTGCTTACTGGACAAGCAGCAGGTTACATTTTTTAAATAGTCTTTGAAAGTACTGTCTGGGTTCCCTTTTGTACCTATGAGGAGCTTGTAAATTAGCCCTGTGGCAGTAGCCTAGAATTCTGTGTAACATTCTGCAACTATGTCCCAAAAAGCTGTGATGAGTGTGAAAGAGATAATGAAATTTTCAGTCACTGGATAAAATAGATGCTAGAAAAGTCAAGTCTTTAATTACTATTTCTATTTTCTAATTATAAGAAAGAAAAAAAGTGAAGAGAGAAAGAAAAGATTGAAGTCTGATTAATTAGTTCAGATATTTTATTTCTTAAATATTATGTTATGAAAACATAGACGTTCTTCTTCAACTGAGGGGGAAAAAATACTATGAAGAGTAAAGATCTTTCCCTAAAATTTTAAAAGAGTGTAGCTGGACCTGCACAACATGGTAAGGGTGAGTAGGCCCTTCAGGACTTTCTCTGGATAACACAAATCCAAGTTGGGTCATGGGCCACCACAAAACAGATTTTTAAAATGTTAAAACGTACTTTCAGGTGCAGATACTGAGTTCAAATGTGTCCCGGGTCAGATACCAACACACACAGAGCAGAAATTTCTAGTCATCAAGAAAGAGCAATTACGAGGTCTGTATTGAGGCCTTCAGAAATTGGCATGAATAGTAGGAGTCACCATAAACACAGGGTCTTCTGTAGTTACTGGAGCTGAGACTGGGTTAAGGGTTAGGTCTCCGTCTGGATAAGCATAACTCTCTAATTCCTAAGGTACAATAGTCTAAGTTTATCTATCACAAAATGCAATCAGTAAATTCAACTTTTAAATTTTTCAATCTATATTTCTGTGAAGCAAGACAATGTAGAACTCCCAAATTACCCACATTTGTCAATTGCTTGCCCATTTCATTACAACCTCCCTATTTGTCTAAGAGAGCTGAACTATCCTGATTTATCAAATTGCTTTAGACTTACTTATTTATTTATTTTCAGAAGATCTAATAAATTACTTGAAAGAATTCAGAATTTGAGAATTCAGCATGTGTTTACTCATATAAACAAAGCTAAAAATTCTTTTAGCTGATGTCAATGAATAATTATAAGAAAAACCAGAAATAAATCTCACGTGCCCTAAATATCCCTGTTTTATTAAGTCTTATCATTAAACAGTAACTTGTATAAAATCAAGCATTTAAAGTTGGAAGTAAATTAAAAGGTTATTTGTTGGTAGTTTTATATGTCTAGAAATTTTGGACATTCCTTTGACCAAAAATGGGGTCCGTGCCCACCCACCATGTGTCTATATAGGTTTGTAATTCCACCTAAAATTCAGTCATATAGGAAAAAAGAAGTAGTAAGACCTATAAGAATATCATTAAAAGAAAAGATAGAGCTTCTGCCTTATCTGCTGGGAAACTCCTGTTTCTCTGCCTTGGCACGCAAGAAGCCCAACTACTTTGAGAAAACCATGTGATAAGGAAGTTAAGGACACATAAAGAGGCCACAGATACATGCCTTCGCTAGCAGCCCCGCCTACGCTCTTAGCCAACTACCAGCAAAGCTCGCTTGGTGGATCAATGAGCCAGCTGGGACTGCCAGCCTGGTGAAAGCTTCTTAGGGTTGAGGCATCATTCAGGATATAACTGTACACAGTTGACTTCTCTCCAGGGATTTTCTACACAGACGTTTGAGTTTCTGATTCCTTTAAAAAATGAAAATATTAAATTGTTATTTTTTAATAATCTTTATTGGTACATTAAATATACACATCATGATTGCACTCCATAATGGGGATTTGTACCAGTATAAGACACAACTTAATTCTCATTTTTTCCCATAGCCCTACCCACCCTACCACCCCCCCATATACATAAAATTTGTTTCCTTACTTTTTTGTCAAATTGTTATTTTAATCTAATAATTCATCATACAGGATAGATAGCTAATATAAAATCTAATTCAAATTTTCCCTCTGAGATGAATCCTTTGGATTAAGTGATTCTAGGAAAAGTAATTTTCTCTCCCGTTAGCCAAGTGTATGATGACTCTATTTCATTTTGAAATAAAAATTTCACTTTAACTTCAAAGCAATAATCTATATTAACTTCCTTTGGCTTCTAAACAATGACAAAAGTGCTCTGAAAATATCTCCTGAGTCTTTTGTTCTACAGAAAAACAATATTGTGAACTTTCAGCCTGGATTGAAAATATTCATATTCTCTGTGCCTTCGTCCAAACATATTCTGGTTAGTGAAGTCTTAAAATACAATGAAAGAATTTGACACTTTATTCTGTAAGTCATCTCACCAAAAAAGAATTTGGTGAAGTTGTCTTTGCATTGCCTCCACAATTCTAAACACAATATGTCACTAATGCAGGCTATTTTCCTAACAACCACATTTTACTATTGGCATACTTTATGGCTGTCATCAAATGGAAATCCCATAACTCTGCCATCTGTACTGTGGCCAAGCCAACTCATTCTCATGTGGCTGACTCTCTGAACCTAAACAGAATTTGTAACTTGTTTCTGCTTAATCTCATTCCATTAGTTTCGGCCCAGGATATTTCTGGTAGTTGACATCATCTTTATTTGTGGTTCTGTTATTTATGATCTTACCACTGTATCCTTGTTTCTAGAATTCTATCAAAATTATTAGTAGGATATTGATAAACAATATCTTACTTAGGAAGTATTTGATAACTACTTACTTACGAAGTTTTTAACAAAATATTGTTGGATTCATCACTTTTGTTAGAATAATTGAAACACATTTACCCAGGGAATTCCTGTTTTTCAGAAATTATAAAATGGGAAGTCATGTGTATTTAACTGTAGTGTTCTCAGTGGACACATGGTAGCTCCTGGAGACTATATTTCAAAGGTTTATAAATTATATGTATTAAAAGCCATTCCAGTATATTGTATTAAACTACTAAAGAAACTATGACAATCCCCATATATATCTTTTTATTTTTTCTTTTTTTTTTTTGTGCCAAAGTTTGAACTCATGACCTTCTGCTTGCACTGCAGGCACCAGAACCACTAAGTTACATCCCCAGCCCTCCATATATGTCTTTATCTGTTATTACCAGCTAGTACATACATTGAATGGTTGCAACTTGTGTTGGAAATCTTGATCTCTGCTCCTTTTTAAAAATTTAGCTTGAATGAATAAAAAGATTCATATCACACAGACATATGAACACCAGTGTTTCTAGAAGCTCATTTTGTGAAAGCTAAATCTTGAGAATAATCCCAATGCCCATCAGCTGGTGACTGGAAGAAGATGTGGGTTTTTTAATAAAATGAAATATTATTTGTCCATAAAGAATGATAAATTTGACTCATTTATACTCAAATGGATGTACTTTAAGGACACACTTCTAAGAGAAATACATAGGTTACAGACATGTAAATACTTTATTTTTCTCTGGTATGGGAAACTGAAGATATAAATGAGTTCTAAAATGTAGGATAGGTATTGTGAAATAGAAAATATTCAAAGGGAAAAAAGGGTGTAGGGATAAGTAAAGAAAGGAAAAAATATTTGATGGTTTAAAAAAAAGGAAACAAAGCTTATATATAGGGGATAGAAGTTGCAGATTAGGCAAAGGAATGCACAAAAAATGAGAATTAGGTTGTGTCGTGTACTGGTACAAATTCTCAATGTTGATTGTGATCACGATGTGTACCAATCAAATCAATTTTTTTAAAAGTTGAAGTATAACTATATTTTACTAGTGGCTAATAAATATGAACTTAATTCATTAATGAAAAAACATGATCTATTCCATTACCATGGTTTATTATCTTCATACAACTCATTCACTTATGAAGTTCACTGACTGCTTACTTTTTTTCAATTTTTCTGTCTACCTAAACTCACACAAGCAAGCCTCGTCT
>PVIR01015104.1:0-38932 GCA_004026965.1 Petromus typicus | reverse complement strand
GGCGCCTGTCTTGCAAGCGCAAGGGCCCGGGTTCGATTCCCCGGTAACCACATAACAATACTGGGTGTGGAGACCCACACCCAGCAGCAACCAGTACCACATACCACAGTGCCGGGCGTGGTGGCTCACGCCTGTAATCCCAGCACTCGGGAGGCAGAAGCAGGAGGATTGTGATGTGAGTTGGAGGCTGAGCTCAGGGACAGCCTGAACCACAAAGCGAGACCCTGTCTCAAAAAAACCTAAAAAAAAAACCTAAAAAAAAAAAAAAAGAATTAGCATTTGCATTTTTGTCCTACCATTATTTTTGATTGCTAATTTATTAATTTTAGCTTTTATTTCTCAGTGAATTTTCCTGTTTTTCTCCTCTGATACTTTTACTCATTTTAATTTTCATTTTAGTTTTTAAATTAAGATATTTAAAGCAATTTTTCCTCTGAGAATATATTATTTTGAATTACTATAACTGTTTTCCAAGTAGTTTTAAAATTTATTTCTCTTCAATGCAAAGATTATTTCAAAAAGGTGTTTTTAGTATCTTATAAGGGTCACCTTTTTTTAATCTTATTCAAATTGGGTCAGTGAATATAACTAGTAAAAGAACCATTTCCAATTCTATTTCAGTTTTCTTTTATGGATCAACTCAGGACAAGTATTTTAAATATTCTGCTCTTTCTTTTCACAAGATGGTAAGCTGCCAATTCACATGTAGCTATTGATGCAATTGTATTGATTGTGTCACTTAAGTCCCTCTGTGTATACCAAAGGAACTGTGTTGAGATTCTAGAAAGAGGACAAACAGAACAGTAGTTTAAGGGCCAGGGAGTTAGCTCAGTGGTTCTCGCGCCTATTTTGCAAGCACAAGGACCAGGGTTCAATCCCAGGTAACCACATAACAATACTGGGCGTGGAGACTCACCCTAGTAGCAACCAGTACCACATACCACAGTGGCAGGCGTGGTGGCTCACGCCTGTAATCCCAGCACAGGGGAGGCAGAGGCAGGAGGATTGCTGTGCTGTGAGTTTGAGGCTGAGCTCAGGGCCAGCCTGAACCACAAAGGGAGACCCTGTTTCAAAAAACCCTAAAAAAAAAAAAAAATGACAAGGTATAGGCTGAAATAAAATATCTACAAAATATACATCTAGTAAAGATCACGTATCCAGAATAATAAGAGAAACAACAAATTTTTAAAAAGGCAAAAGTCTGAGGACAATTTGTCAGAAAAGATACACAAATGAATAATAAACACATATACTCAGCAGGACTATTCATCAAAGAAATACAAACTAAAACCAATATGTGATATATATTAATATACATACATTTGAATGGCATCTGTTTCAAATGACAGTACCCAATGCTAGCAAAAATACTGAACAACATCAATTTCATGGCAAAAATGCAAGATGGAGCCAGTTTGGGTGGGGGGAGGGGAGTCAGGAATTTCTTGAGCTTAAACACATACTTACCATATGATCCAGAAATTCCATTCCTAGGTATTTACTCAAGAGAAATTTAAAAAAAAAGAAACTTATAGTCATACACACATGTTCTACAAATAGAATCTTTATACTATGTTTATTCATAATTTCCTCAAACAGGAGGAAATTCAATGTCTTTCAAATAGTGAATAGGTAAGACTTTGGCACTTATACGTCTGTAGTTAATGTACTACTATTCCACAATACAATGTAGCAAAGTACTAATATACGTAACTGCATGAATGAATTTCAAAAGAGTTTTGCTAAGGGCAAAAATTCATTCTCAAAAAGGCATGATATTGTATATTTCACTACTGTGATATTTTGGAAAAGGCAAAAGTATAGGGAAAGAAAGCAGACGAGTGATTGTTAGCGGGTGGATATAAAAGAGGGGCTGTGGCTATGAAACAGTCAAAATTCTAAGAAGCACATACCTAAAAACAGTAAAATGTACTTTATGAAAATCATACTTCAATACAAAAGATAAACAAATGGAGCCCAAGTCTGTACTCTGTGGTTGTTCCATGATTAAGACAGTGATAAAGCATAGAATGCATTCTTTACAAGTGATCCGGTGCATACAGCCCACAGACTCCTCCAATATGGAATATGGTTGGACCAGAATAATAAGAGGCCAACCAAGTAAAATCCCTACTTAGACTTGGATGAGACCAGGACCAGTAACCTATTCATCAGGAATTTCACTGCTTCTTTTCTTGAGGCTGGTGATAGTAGTAGCTCTCACCTTGCATATCCACTTGACATATGTTTTCAGCTACACTCTGACTTAGGGGAAGGGCTCAGTCCCAGAGGTCATTTTCTGAACAGGTATTTCTTTTTACAATTTCTGTACTCTACTTTAATGATGGGATAGTTGCACATATTTTCTCAGTAAATGAAAAAGAAAACATTTATCATTCTACAAACTGTTTGAAATAGTGGAGCCTATTTCTAAAGGGCATATGCAGAAACTTCATTTGAAAACATACATCAAAAAGTATAAAATATAAAATCCATGGTAAAAATGTCATTTGCTTCATGAAAAGAAGAATGGAAAAGTTAAGAACCAAAGTGAAGAATCTGTCGCTTGAAGCCAGTAAGAAAGTCCTAACAATTCACAAAAACTCACTTTCCTGTGCCCTGTTAGCCCTAACTATTGGAAATGTACAGGAAAACAAAGGCTATGTGCATAGAAGAAAGGCATTTCAATTCATCCATGATCTACAACAGTTCAAAATGAAAGGCAAAGCACTGTATTTCTCTTCTCCAAGGACTGGAGCTGGGCAGTGTGCTTCTCTCTCACCAGCTTGTATCTGACTTTCTTGGCCTCTCTGACTCGTATCCTTCATGGTGGCTGGTCCTGGCTGTGCATACAAAAAGATGCCAATGTGACCTGTTGCCAACTAAGATACTATGGCCTAAAGCCAAGATTTAGAAACTTTCTAATCAAAGAAAAAAAAATAACTGTTCTTTTCCCAAGTCTGTATGAGCTTAATACCCCAACCCTAGTCTCAGTTGCCCCTCTCCAGCGATTCCTTCTTTCCCTTTAAATAAAATCATGCTTGAAATAAAATAAATGAAGTATTTAACTTTCTAATGTTATAACATTTTAAAAGTATTCTAATTCTTTAGGTAAATTGCCCTGAAGCCATTTCATTTCCTTATACTTCAGAGCAAAGATCATTTTGGGCAGGCTGAAACAGAGCCCAATTACCCAGACACATTAAAAGTCCAAACGTTGTCTGATGTGTCTGATGTACCTGCCCAGAACCCCAACATACACGCATTCATCTTTCAAGCAAAATTCTGAACAGAAATTATTTTTGGACCATTAACCAATAGGAATGTCATACCTCATTTAGACATATGTATTATTTGGTGGGTCCAATTCCACATATAAATAATCATTTCTGACTTCTTGTTCTCCATCATTTAAAAGCAAAAGAACTTATATAAATCAGAGTTCAAAGATTTAAGCTGCCTATAATGGGGAAAGTTTTCAGACACATTTGAAAAAAGTTACTCTCCACAAAAACTTTAACTTGCAGCCAGTTTCTTCCTTAGCTACTTGTTCAGGGAAAGTCAATATAAACAAAAGCTTCAACTTCACTATTTATTTAAATCTAGTTTTATAATCTCCGTGTTTCACACCTTTTCTGCAAGGAGAGTGAGCCTTTTTTCAACCCGGCTGTCACCACACTTTCCACTTCTTAAACGCCTTAGCTGTCATCAAATCTCTGCCTGAAAAGTTCCCAGCTGATCATTTGCTGGGGTCTAATTTTCTTTGTTACCATCTGTGGTTTCAGGCTCTGAGACTTGTCTTTGAAACACCTGTTTGAACATCTGCCTGAATAGCATACTGCCCTAGCTTTCAGGGTTTCAACTCCCTTTTGAAATTAAAAAAAAAAAAAGACTGAAACAAAAAAGAGCATGAGGAAGTAAGATTCAACCATGTCTTCAAAACAGGGGAGAACTACAAATATTTGCTAAATACTCATCAGTTACCACAGCATGGAAGCAGACATGGGGCCACTCGACACTCAGCATAGTTTTGCTTTCTTCTGTGCTCCATCTGGGCTTACAGTAGCTGTGGCGAGCCGATCTAAGATGGCGTAAGGGGCGTAAGTCTCCGCCTCGAGAAAGGCGAGCCAATCAAAGATGGCGTAAGAGGCGTATGTCTCCGCCTCAGAGAAAAAACAAGCTGTTTCCTTGACCATATTTGGAAGAGTAGGCGGTGTTGGGGGCGTGCCGAACCAGGGTATATAAGGGAGCTAACGCGGAAATAAAAGAAGAAAAATTTTTAGGCTTGCACCTCCAGCAGTGTGTTGTGTTCTTCCTTGCGGGACAAGAGGGACACGACAAGTAGCCACTGGTACTTTCCATGCAGGTAGCAGCCTCCTAGAGCAGAGAAAGTAGCTGAATTTTCAGGCTCACCTCATCACCTGGGCAAGTGAAATTCTCTGGGGATTTGTGTGAAGCCAACGTGTCCCACTGCAGAGCTCTCCTGGGATAGTAACACTGAGGGAGGGAGTTTAGTGTCTTGTAAAGTACCTTGGAAGGAAGCTTCCTAAGGTTCTGGAAAGATCATAACTCCACAATGTTTCTTCCCACTAACCTTGTCAGGCTCTTTAATCTCTAGTCTCATGTCTTTATTCACCTAAGGGAATCTTTAGGAGCCATTTCAGGATTTTAGAAAGCCTAAGAGAAGGCATCTCTGCAGGTGGAGGCAGGTGAGGAAGATTTCCTGCAGATGAATGCACGGAAACAGGAACTCTGAGCCCTGTTATGTATCTCCCTTTTGTTCTGATTGCCAAGATTTTCCAAGGGTGTCCACACAATGTTCTCCCACTCGGCCCAGGGCTCCTGGATGCTGATTCCTCAGGGTTCTGCCAGCCCCTGGAGAAGAAATCCTACACAAGTTCTTGCCTACAGAGCCCAGAGTTTCGTGTGTGCCAGAAATCAGGGGTCCCAGTGACTTCTTGCCTAGAGAGAAGAAGAGAGGATAGAATTGAGATTTGTATGTCCAGAGTCCCTTTGATCCATTTCCAAAACTTTGTAATACATGAATATTAAAAAGAATTTTTATCATAGGCCATAAATGAGCTTTCAATTTTAAAACCCTGCCTGATTTTCCTTCAGGTTTATTACAAGCATCTTCAGACATCTATTATGGTAAAGAACCATCTGATTTTAAAAAGCTAAAAGATTTGTGCCATTTTTTTGGTGTTTGTATAGTTCTCTTATCAAAAGGTTTAACCACCAGTGATCTGATTAACACCAGCTCCAAACCCTAATTTTGAAGAATTAATTTCTTCTGAATAATTTATTAGTCAGTTTCCATGCATAATAACAGTCTGATGAAAATGTACTTTGTTATGTTCTTATTTACATGAAAAGATCACCATTTACTTGGAGAAAGTAAGATTATCAAACACATCTTTCAGGTCAAGCTGACTTTCATTTCCTTTTTTTACAATGTTGCACTTTGGTCAGTTCATAAGTCAGGTTTCAGTACTAAAAGCACCCAGCAAATGGCACTCAGTTCTACATCAAGGCTTTGTGAATCACATTCTTGTTTAAATGGATGTGTAGGGCATATCAATCTAGACTTCAAATGAGAATCGCAACATCAAGCTAAATATTGGCATTTCTTTGTCTGTGCTCTTGTATAATGCTGAAGAAACACGAGGCTCTTCAGCTTCTTGCAAATAATTGTGAGTCCCCCAGCTGTACTTCATTCAGGGCTTTCCCTAGAACCAGCCTTCTTGGCCCTGTGGAATTTTCGATTGCTTTCTTCTTGACCATTATCTTCTACTATCGCTAAAACTATATTAAAACTTGCAACCAGAAGCAGCACTGCTGATATTTCTGGCTTCCATTTAGATTGCCTCTCTCAGTAGCATCCAGTAATACCTGTAAGGGTGCTCATGTCCATGGCTTAAGGCGCTGCCATATGCAAATGAAAACTGTGCTCTCTATGCACCAGAAGAACAACTGGTGTCATCTTCTTTGCTTGCAGAAGTTCTTGGGCCCATAGCAATTGAGGACTTACATCCTCTGTGTCTCAGTTTTGTGAACTCTTTTCCTGGTTTTCTTATGCCTAAAACTTTAGAACACAACCTGAATGACTGATATTACATTATACTTAGAATCATAGACTTAGAGTACTTTTGTCCTCTACTGGTTTCTATCCTTAAGCATCCTTTGATCTCTTCATTTGAGTATAAGTTCTTTCTTAATAGGCCTCACATTTTCATGGAGATAAGACTTATAATGGCGCTTTATGCCATCAGGTTTTGGGACATGTCGAAGTTCCACATGTGAAAACATGTTAGCCTCAGACCTAACATGTACTTGGATCCAATTAATTATAATAATAATTGGTATTATTTAAATGTGAACCCTTAGGTTATCATGTAGTTATTGTTTCTCTAACATTCTCTTAAACTTTTAATAAACTTTTTATTCTGGAATAATTTTCAATTGATAAAATGGTACAAAGATTAGATAGATTCACCATATAATCTTTAATATACTTTTCACTGTTAACATTTTACATTAACATGTTAGATTTTTTTCACAACTGAGAAACCAAAATCAGTATTCTACTGTAACTAAACTCCCAACTTTATTCAGATATCACTTTTCCCACTACCTTCCTTTTCCTCTCATAGGATCCAATCCAGGATAAAACACTGCATTTTGTCATCATGTCTTTTTAGTGACCTTTAATCTGTTACAGTTTATTGACCTTTCTTTGGCCTTTCAGTATTTAAATGGGTACCTAGGTGCCTTAGCAAGACACTGTGTCAAAATAAAAATTTTAAAAGGGCTGAAGATACAGCTCAGTGTAAAAGACCTAGGCTTAATCCCTAGTACTGCAAAAGAAAAAAACCAACCAAATATCCAAGAAGTGTAGGACATTTACAACAGATATAATATGAAAGATGACATTACCAGAAGTAGAGAAAGGAGAAGAAAATATGTCTGAAGTAACAAGGGCTGAGAACTTTCCAGTTTTCCAAAACGAACAACAAGCACCAAATCATAGATTCAAGAAGCCTGGAGGATAAATACCAAATACACACACACACACACACACACACACACACACACACACACACACACCACAAACAAGTTTTGTGCCTAGCAATATAATGTTCACAGTGCAGAAAATGAAAATAGAAAAAGTCCAAATAGATATTGATGCAGAAAATTAAAACAATATAAAGGTCCTTTCACAGCCCAAAAGAAATTAAAATATAACTACAAACTTTTCCACTAGCCCCAAATATTTGAAGACTAAACAACATACCTCTAAATAAAACAAGGATCAAAGGAGGTTTCAAGAGCCATTAAAATTATGTGAAACTAAATGAAAAATACAACTTATCAACATTTATGAGATACAGGAAAGGCAGTGGTTAGAGAAAAAAAATCATATATTAGTTACGAACAATTAGAAGTTATCATTTTTATCAGCACCAAAATCCAAAATATGCAGGCATAAGCCTCACAAAAGATATACATGATCCATTCAAGGAAAACTACAGGGTTTGAGAAAAGAAACAAGAGACCTATATACATGAGGCCGAAATAAATGAAGTGATAGTCTGTGTTCACAAATAAGAAGACAATATTGTTAAAATATCACTTCTTTCCAATTTTATCTATACATTCAATGCAATTCCAATCAATGTCTCAGAAAGTTATTTAGCAGATACTAACAAACTGGACTGTAAAGTTCACATGTGTATTATCAGTCAATCCTTAGTAAGGTCAAATGTAGAAGAGTATAAAGCATCTGTCTGCCCACGGAGATCGGAAGGATCCAGTCTAGGGCCTGGAGTCCACGGCAGTGGCCCATGCAAACTCACATCGAGGATCTGTACTGCACAGGCCCGATGACCAGCAGTGGAAGCTGGACAGTCTGTGCCGGCAGGTGACAGACCTGTGCCGGACCTCTGAGAGATCTGCACTGAGCCAGCAGATGACACTTGGGATAAGGATGAGGACTGAAGCTGTGCCAAAGGGCGACAACAACTGAAGCTCCTCTGCAGAGAGATCACCGAAAAGCAGCTTCCTTGGAAACCAGTGTCCTGCGACCTTCCCTCCTGTTCTCCTTTGATGCCATGCCTCAAGTGAGCTGGGTCTTCCAGGCCCAGAGCTACATGGACTCAGGCCAGCTGGGCGTGTCCACTCAAACTGACCATCAAGGAGTCCCAACAATAAGGAAAGGCACAAGAAAAACTATGGTCTTTACAAATTGTTTTGGAATAACAGGCCATTCATATACAAACCAAAATGACATAGACTTTATGTTTCACAAAAATTACTCAGGATAGATAAATCAGAATCATAAATGTATAATACAAAGTTATAAAACTTCTAGAGGATAATATAGGAGAAAATGCAGTGAACTGATATTTTGTGATAATTTTGGGATATAAGACCAAAATAATGATTCATGATCCTACTTATAAACTTCTGCTCTGTGAAAGATACTAGTAAATAGGCAAAACCAAATTGAGTGTGAGAAAATATTTGCAAAATACCTATCTTACAAAGTGTTAGTATCCAAATGAAATGAAAAACTGTAAAAATTCATTAATTAGGTTAAAGAATAGGCAAGGCATGATGATAGATGCCTGTAATGCTAGCACTCTGAGAGACTGAGACAGGAGAATCACAAGTTCAAGTCTAACATAGGCAATTTAATGAAAGCTTACCTCAAAACAAAGCAAAACAGAAAATTTAAAAGGGCTGGGTGTTGGGAACTTCAAATGACTTATTTAGGATTGGGAACATCTACCCCACCCTACAGGATTATTGGCAGTCATCTGTCCCACCCTGTGGGATCTGCTACTACAAGGATTATTGCACTAGGATTATCGGTGGCATCTACCCTGCCCTTCGAGATCTTCAACTGAAAGGACTATAGCACAAGGATTATTACTGGGGACATCTGCCCTACCCTACACTTCAACTACAGTGATTATTTTAGATATCCACCCTGCTTTATGCCTACTGAGATTTTGGGAGTGAAGGTTTGGTACCCAATAAAGGTGCAGCTAACTTGGGATATCGGGCCTTCTGTTGCTGCTGCTCAAAGTAGAAAAAGTTGTGTCCCAGCTCAGCTTTTTTTCTCAAGGTTCCAATTTTGTTGTTTGTTGTTTGTTAATCCTTTTGCTGTGGTGCTCACAGGGGACTGGAGCTTGCCCCAAGGATTCTGGCTGCATCCTCTTCCCCTGTCTCCCACAGCTGGGAATGTAACTCAGTGCAAGGGCCCTAGACTCAAATCTCCAGAACTGCTAAAATATTTTAAATTTTATTTGTATTTACTTATTTGGTCCCAGGAATCAAATTCAGGGCCTTGTATTTTCCAGGAAGAGGCTGTACTACTGAGCTATATTCATGATTCCCAAAATATTTTTTAAAAGGCAGAAGATATGAGTACTTGCCTTGTCAAAGAAGACAAACAGATGACAAGCAAACATGTGAAAACTAGTTCAATGTCATATGTACTAATGGATAGTGAATTAGAACAATGATTAGTATCATAAAACATAAATAATTCTCAAACCTTAATAGTAAAATAATCCAGCTAGAATATTATAAAACATTGAAGAAATATTTTACTGAAAAAGAGGTATAGATTATCAGCGATTATATGAGGATATATTCAACTAGCCATTAGGTGAATTAATTAAATTACAAGTTAAATGACATATTACAACATACCTATCATGATGGCTAAAATAAAAATAAGACAAGAATTAAATTTGTATATCATCTCAGGCAGAGCGGATTTTTTAATTTTTTAAAATTTTTATTTACTTTTTTGAGACAAGGTTTTGCTTTTGTAGTTGAGGCTGGTCCTAGGCTCAGCCTTGAACTCACAGCAATCCTCCAGCCTCTGCTTCCTGAGTGCTTGGGTTATCGGCACCAGCAACCACACCCAGCATTGTGGTATGTGGTACTGATTGCTGGTGGGTGTGAGTCTCCACGCCCAACACTGTTGCGTGTGGTTACCAGGGATCAACCCAGGCACTTGAATTTGCAAGGTAGGTGCTGGAATCACTGAGCTAAATCCCCAGACCCCAGAACTGATATATTAATATAGTGAGACTTTTGATATATAAAAAAAATTCTCACTCCACAAATAATGGCTGCCATTTCAGAATTAGCCAGGAACAAATGTTGGCAAGGCTGCGGAGAAGAAGGAACCCTTCTCCACTGTTGGTGGGACTGTAGACTTGTACAACCCCTATGCAGATCAGTTTGGAGATGACTCAAAAAGCTAGGATTGGCAGTCCCATTTGACCCAGCCATTGCTCTGCTAGGTATATATACACAAGAATTAAAAGACTCATATCACAGTGACATATGTGCATCCATATTTATAGCAGCTCAGTTTGTGATTGCTGAATCTTGGAAACAACCCAACTGTCCATCGACTGGTGACTGGATAAGAAGCTGTGGTTCTTCTACAGGATGGAGTAATACTCTGCCATAAAAAATGATAAGTTTGAATCATTTATACTTAAATGGACATACCTTGAGGATGTCCTCGTAAGTGGAATAAACAGGTCACAGATATGTAAATATTGCATCTTTTCTCTGGTATGAGAAAATGAAGATGTGGATGAGTTCTAGAATTGTATGATGTATATTGTGAAATAGAAAATACTCAAAGTGAAATAGGGTGAAGGGGAAAAATAATTAGATTGTGACAAAAAAGAAAGGAAACAAAGTTTATGTATATAGGGGGGTAGTAGGGTGGGTAGGGCTATGGGAAAAATGAGAATTAAGTTGTATCATATACTGGTACAAATTCTCATTGTGGAGTGCAATCATGATATGTATATGTAATGTACCAATAAAGATTTCAATAAAAAAATAAATAAATAAAAATTCTACTACATATTGCTTAAATGGCCAAAACTTGAAAGACTGACAATGCTAAATGCTGGCAAAGATGTAAGGCAACAGGAACTCTCATTCCATGATGACAGAAATGAAAAATGCAAAAATAATACAACCACTTTGGGATAGCATTTGACAGTTTTTTCCAAATCCAAACAATGTTTGTCACACAATCCATCCGTCATACATTGAGAACCTGTGATTCTCCTGTCTTCAATTCAGTATCAAATGGACTAAAAGCTGATACCCACAGGAAAAGTACATAAGAAAGTTTTCAATGGTTTTATTCATAATCAAACTAGAAGCAACAAGTTGTTCGTGTGTTCAATGAAAAACTATCTCACAGTTAAGAGACAAGTGATAACGTCATAAAACTACACACACAAAAAAACGTAAATGCATATTAGTAAGGAAAAATATACTATGGGGCCAGGAATTTGGCTCAGTGGTTCCGGTTCCTGTCTGGAGATTCACACCCAGCAGCAATCAGTACCACATACCACAATGCCGGCGTGGTGGCTCACGCCTGTAATCCCAGCACTCGGGAGGCAGAGGCAGGAGGATTGCTGTGATTTGAGTTTGAGGCTGAGCTCAGGGCCAGCCTGAACTACAAAGTGAGACCCTGTCTCAAAAAACCAAAAAAAAAAAAAAAAGGGCTGGAGATATAGCTCAGTGGTTTGGGCGCCTGTCTTGCAAGCACAAGGACCCTGGTTCAATCCCCAGTAACCACATAACAATACTGGGTGTGGAGACTCACACCCAGCAGCAACCAGTACCACATACCACAGTGCCGGGCGTGGTGGCTCACGCCTGTCATCCCAGCACTCGGGAGGCAGAGGCAGGAGGATTGTGATGTGAGTTGGAGGCTGAGCTCAGGGCCAGCCTGAACCACAAAAGCGAGACCCTGTCTCAAAAAAACCTAAAAAATAAATAAATAAATAAATAAAACACAACAAAACAAAAATACTATGAAAGGGTTCATACTGTATAATTCCAAGAACGTGCCACTCTGTAAAAAAGGGAAACCCTATGCAGACAGTAAAAGGGAAAGTGCTGCATGTGGTTAGGCGATAAATCAGAAGTAGGAGGAGCCCAGGCAGTTTTTGATATAGTACAACTTCCCACATAATTTTGTAATGACAGGCCAATTGTATGCTCATCCAAACCCCATACAATTTTACAACCAAGAGTGAATAATAATGTAAGCTATGAACTTCAGTTAATAATGATGTATCAATCATGATAAATGTATCATATTAATAAGAACGGAAACTACAGGGTTGGTATAAGAAGAGTATATAGAAACTCTCCGCTATTGGCTCAATTTTCCTGCAAATCTAAAACTGCTCCGTATATATATCTTCCGACCATCTAGTTTACAGGAAAAGTCAAGGTGAGGTGAAATTGTCAGAGAAAGTGTCACAAATGAGTGAGACCTTAGCACATTTCCAAAGGATACACAGGATTTCTAGAGTCAGAAAGAGCAGAAGGCATTTTGGCAGGGATTGAGGCCTGCAAATGACTTGGAAGGCTCAAATTGCAAAGAAGCAGGAAATAATGCAGAATAAATCAATATAAAGAACAGGCAGAAATTTAATGGAAGATAGGGACCAAGGGAGGGCTAGAGGCTCTAAAACATCATTCCAATGCTAGATAAATATAGGCCTGGGAGCAGACTTGACTTTCACTGAGTCTTCAATACACATTCATTCACTGAGAAAACATTTAGTGAACATCTTCTCTGCACTGGGGACAAGCAGTAAGTAAATGCTCTCACTGAACTTACATTCTAGTGAGGGTAGAGAACTCTCTGCTATTTTCAAGAAATAGCAAAGAAATCATTGTGGCTGGAATGAAGGGAGAAGAAAGTTCGAAGGTGAAATGAGGGGAAAATGGAACACATGTATTGGGTACTGTGAGTGGAAGAATAGTATCTATACCTTTTATCTAAAATTTTAAAGACTCATTGGAGGACTTTGAGGGGCAGAATGACTTGACTGGAAATGGAACTGGATCATTCTATCTTTTATACTGACAGGTGATAGAAGTCAAATAAGAATGGCTGCAGAGATCAGTGAAGAATTTGTCATAATCCAGTAAGCGAGGATGGACTCTTGGCATATGGTTTTAGTACTATAAGTGGCAAGAAAAAGATTATGTACACTGAAAGAATTTGCTAGTGGATTAGGTATGTGAGAGAAAGAATCAAAATGAGCTGGGGTTAAACAGTCTGAGCAAATTAACTTGAAGGCAGAGTTTGACAGTAACAGAAAGAAAATACGGGAAGAACAGGACTATATGCAGGGCTGCAGCCAGCGGCTGAATTCAGCTGAGTTATGTTGAAAGGGAAAATTTAAAACAGTAGAGATTAGAGTAAGATTGAGACATGCAGATAAAGAGGAAGGAATAAGTTATGGTATGAGGATAAGTATTAGTCTTTGAATATAACATCAAATCAACACCTTATACTGTGGATGGGCACAAAGATAAGGCATAAAGTAAGGTAAGCAGTTAAGTAGATGGGGGGATGAGCAACAGGAAATAATGCAACAACAGCAATAAGGCAGTGTTGTCCAGTAATAACTCTCAATGTGAGTGGTATCATCTCAAGAAACAAAACCCAATGATATGCTGTATAAAAGAAGACATTTTACCCAAACAGATTGTCATAAACCAAGAATCAAAAGAGTAAAAACAATATTCTATCCAAGAGGAACCTGAAAACAAGCAGGAATAGCTATTCTACTTTCAGGCAAAGGTCTTCAAACTAAAAGTGATCAGAAGAGGGCAAAGAAGGTCACTAAATAGTTTTTAAAGGAACAATTCAACAGAAGGATATAACAATTATAAATATATATGTGCCAAACACTGGCACAATAAATTTATTAAGATGACTATTAATGTACAGAATAGATCAATTTTAAATGTGAATAAAATTATGGTGAGAGAATTCAATACCCTGCTCTCATAAATACATGGATCAGCCAGAAACAAATCAACAAGGAAATATCAGAATAGAACCACATTTTTGAAAAGATGGACTTAAAAGATATCTAAAGAGTGTTTCACACAATGATAACAGAATAGATATTCTTCTCAGCGACACAAGGAACTGTCCCCAAAATACATTACATATTATGCCAAAAAGGAAGCTTAAATAAATACATAAGAATCAAAATTATCTCATGCATATTATCATGTCATAGTGCAGTGGTAGTAAACCCATGACATGCATGTCATAACAGGCTGTTTGTATCACTGAAAGTTCTAAAAATTTCACCATCACTGTAATAGTGTAATGAAACTGGAAATCAGTGGCCAAAGTAACCCCAGAAATGAAGCAAACACAAGGAAATTAAACAGTACACTCTTGAATAGTCAGTGAGTCACAGAAGAAATCAAGAAAGAAATAAGACAATAGACTCAAAAAATCATACCAGTACCACATACCAGAATCTATGGGACACACTAAAAGCAGTGTTAAGATTGAAGTATATAGCTGGGAATACTCACATCAGAAAAATAGAGCAAGTCCAAATAAATAATCTAATGCTGCACGACAAAGTCCTAGAAAAGCAAGAATGATCTAAATCCAAAGCTAGGAAAAAAAGGAAATTATAAATATCAGAACATAAATTAATGAAATTGAGACTAAAAAAATAAAAAGAATCAATGAGTCATATAGGTGGCTCTTTGAAATAAACAAAATAGAAAAACCCTTAGTCGATCTTACAAAAAAGAACCAGATCAGTGAAACGAAAATGGTGAAAATCATAATAAGCGCCAGCTAAATTAGAAGATTAGTAATTATTTCAAAAACCTGTACTCTGATAAATTGAGGAATCCAGAAAAAGTGAGTAGATTCCTAGATTATATAAATTACTAAAATTGAACCAAGAAGATATAAACACCCTGAATAATCTAGTACCAGGCCTTGAAATTAAAGGAGTAGTAAGAAATCTACCAACTAAGAAAAGCCAATGACCTGATAGACTTACCTCTGAATTCTACCACCAATATTCTGAAACTTTAATGAAGTTTGAAGGGAAGGAAGAGGTACAAAATCATTCTTGGAAGCTAACATAATCTGATTCCACAAAGCGAGACCCTGTCTAAAAAAAAAAAAAACCAACAACAACAACAAAAAAACAAAAAACAAAACAAAAAAAAAACTGGAGCATTGAATAGAAAGAGCAGGAAACAGATGTATGGTCCAATAGCATCTCTTCAAATGTAAAAGAAACAAAACATTGTCTTAAGTTATCGAAGATCTGTATCACACATATTTCAGATTGTGTCTTGAAGAATGAGAGTGGCAGGTGAAAAGGATGAAGAAAAATAATTTAATCAAAAATAATAGAAACTCGATAGTTTCTACATAAGGACTAATGACGATGTGCAGAGAATTGGGAACAAAGTTAACTCTTTGCACCTGAGGTCAAATACTGAGTTAGAATGCAGCTGATAACATTCAAAGGAAAAGTATTTACGGCTCGAAAGCATGTGCAGGAACATGCAGGCCTGAATACATCTTAGGCTCAGGGAATGCGAACACTTGTGAAGAGCTGACATATTTAAGAGCCCTGAGCCAGCGGCACAACATTCTACACATAGAAGGCATGTAACTTTTCTAATCAATATGTTCTCCTTTATTATAACTCCCTGCTCGCACCCATCCGATAGTAAGTCTCCACAGATCACGGCTACTCCACGACCCTTGGTCCGATGGGTCACTTCTGTTTACTGTGGCCTCAGGGATCGTGGCCATTGACCAACTACTTTAAAGCTAGATTTTCAACGGCAGTAACGTCTTTGCTCTGGCTGGGACTGGATGGAGGGAGCTGAAGGTCAAAGGTGCCTCTCATTCTAGGACACCTGCCTGGGCCGGTTCATTATCTTGTCAACCCAGTACTGCCAGTTAACTCTTAGTTGTCACGTCCCAGCTGCTATCAGTTCCCTGTCTGACCCTCCCCCCACCACACACACACACACACTGGGCCGCAGCCCACTATCCTAAGTGTACCTATCCGTGCCCTTATCACGATTGCAACGCTATATTTGCTTTTTTCGATAGTTTATGTCCACCCATTCCTTTAGGTCTCAAGTACAACGATGGTAGTGTCCTTCTTGCTTACCGAAGTCTCTCAGCACACGGCGAGCACTCTACACTGCGAATACTCAATAAACTCAGTAAGGTGCAAGGTTTGCAGACACGAGGAATATGAATTAGAGTGGATACAAGCCCAGTGCAGCGGCAGAAGTTGAGAGTCTGGGTTACTTCTACCCTAGAGGGTAAAGCAAAGAGCTACGAGAGGCAAAACGAACCTGCAGGCGCTGTGCCGCCCCGCACGCTGCCTCCACGGAGTGAGCTAAGCTGTAAAGAAATTAACAAGCGCTTAACATTCTTTGTTCACAATGTCAAGCAAAAATATTAAATGGAGTTGAGGAAAGAGGTTGTATGTGGGCCAGGGACGGGTCTGAGGAAGGGCTGACATTCCCAGAAGTCCTCATGCAATGCACAAGACAGACCCACATCTCTCAGTGGGGCAGGCGATGCACTCTGCGCGCTCTAAGGGGCCCAAAAGCCTGGGTCACTGTGGTTCCAAGTGTCTCCAATCTAACTCATCGCCTTTCCTGTGCCCGCCCACCTCCACCTCCAGCTCCATCAGGCTCTATGCTATTTTGTTAAAAACCGAACACAAACCCCTTTCGATCCTAGTCAGGCCTCATTCAGTTTACTGGATAATTGGATGCAGCTGATCGCTACAGGACTCCCTTTCCCACGCTCCCACTGTGCCTCTACTGCAATGGGCGTTCTGCCCTAGGAAGGCGACCAAAGGCCGCGCGAGCCGCCACCGCCCTCCGCGCCTTCCCGCCCTCCAGCAGAGCCTGCGCATGCCCAGCCCGAGCGCCCTACGTCGAACCCGGCACCCGGGCGCGTTCCCAGCAGCGCGCAAGCGCTCGCTCTCCAACGGGAGAGGAAGGAGAGGGCGGGGCCGAGGGGGCCGAACCCGCGGGGGGAGGGGCGGCGCGGTCACGTGACTCGGTTTCAGTGTTTACACGAGGAGCGGGCCGAGCGTTCGGCCTCAGTCAGGCGCTCCGCTCCGTTTCGGTTTCACTTCCGGTGAGGGGCCGCCTTGGAGCGGGCGGCGAGCCGACGGCGAGCGCGGGCGGTGGCGGTGACGGCGGCGCCGCTGCCGGGGGGCGTGCAGCAGCGCGGCGGCGGCGGCGGCGGCGGCTGGGCCTCGAGTGCCCGCAGCCCACCTCTCGGGGGCGGGCTCCCGGCGCGGGCAGTGTGGACGAGAAGATGGAGGAGCTGGTGGTGGAAGTGCGGGGCTCCAATGGCGCTTTCTACAAGGTACTCGGCTCCCGGGCAGGCCCGGTCTTCGGGCTCCCTTCCCTCCTTTTTCTTCTCGGGGTAGGCGGGGAAGCAGGCCCGGGCCCGGGGCGCGCTCGGCGGGCGGGATGTTGTGCAGAGCGGGAGCGGGCTCGGGGCCTGTAGGGAGCCCCTCGAGCCCCATGCTATCCGGGCGGAGGCCCCGGCGCCGAGTGGCATGGAGAGGAGGGGCCCTGCTGGGGCCCAGCCTGGCCGAGGGCTGCTCGAGGGGCCCGGGCCGGCGGCAGCTCCGTGATCCGTGCGGCGAGGGCTCAGCCTCCCGCCCTGGTGGGATCCGGGCCTGACGTGCGGGCAGCTGTGGAGGAGTCTGCTACCTCCAGGAGGCGGCTTTACGGTCTCATCCAGCTCCTGCTTTCCGCTCCAGCCTCGGGACTTCGGAGATCTCCCGGGTTGTGGCTAACGGCGTGGAGAAAGAGTAGTAAGAAGCGGTAGTCAGCCGCAAATCACAATGGCAACTGATTTGCACTAACCTCTCTTTGTGAATTGCAGAGGAGATTTTAGCCCCGAAAGTTTCTGCAAGACCCTAACGTTATCTGAACAATGCATTAAAGAAGTTAGCCTTGAGGAATATTCCTGCCCCCCTCTTTATAAACGCGGGCAAATTCAGAAATACACATCTGCAACTCTTACTCAACATAATTCTTTTTATATAAATCCTTAAAGACCAGAATATATATTAGAAAACTTTAGGAGATTAGTTGGGAGCATAGGTAACTAGTGAATTTCACGAGGGAGCGTTTGACGATACTTTTTGTAAGACTTAACCATGTTCTCTTTGATTTTGTAGTGTTGCAGTGGACTGTATTTTTTTTTAAGTAGGTATTCATGGGTTTACTGTGCATTTTTTAAGGTACACCACTGAACATCAACTAATAGTTCACCTTTTTAAAAGAAAGGTTTAAAAATATGTGGATTTAGCAGTGATGGGTTTGTTTTTATCTACTTATGTCAATCTAACAATCTAAATTTTCATTGCCTCTGGAATGTCTATAACTTCTGTACTATCCCACCTTCCTACAGTATTTTGACAATGGGAGGTGCACGCGAAAGCATGGAAAATAGCTATTAGCATTGTCCCACACATTTTAAATCGATAATAACTCGAATATTTCAAATGGGACACGTTTACCTATAGGAAAACAAGTGATTTCAGATTTTGCATCCACCGATTTTATGGAGACATTTAAAGATCAACATATTTCATAAAAGTAAAATAGGTAAACTTTGATGTGTTCAGCAAAACGATAAAACCTTTTGTTGTAAAAAAGGAGACAGAAAATAATTAATGTAAAATTTTACCAAAGTACAATTGCTTCAGTTGGCTCTGCATTCAAAATTTTACTTGTAATTTGTGTAAATTTCTGTAGAGCCAGATAGTCCCTAGATTGGTAGTTTAGGTCACTAGTATTGTGGTGGTAACCATGATATGGTTGAGCAAGGACTAACAGTTCAGTATACTAATTGATTTATGATACACGGTTAGGGTGGACACCACGTCTTTTGGTGAAGTTGGCTTGCCGTAGGGGGCAAGGGGCATGTCCTGGTCTTCAAGGATTTGTTGCTTATAAACAGACAGGAAAATAAGAAATGTCTTCTCTTTTGCTATTATGCACCTCCCCCAACACACACACACACACACAAACATTTTTTTTTTAAAGCAAATTTCTTAATTTGAAGATGAATCAAAAGCAATAGGCTGTTTTGGGTTTTATGAAGGAAAATGTACTGCTTGAATAAATGTATGTGTGAGTATTGCTAAGTTTAATTAAGGTTGATTTTTAAGAAAATCTCAAGTGGTCTGTATTGATGCAAGAATAATATGTGTAATGAAAAAGGTTTGAATTTTTATGACAGACTATTGCTGTGAATTGTGCAAGTAAAGCACAAGTAAACAGAGTTGGGATGGGGGTGGGAAAATTAGAAATAAAGACAAATTTTACAAAATAATAAAAAATGAACTATTATGGAGAGTGTCACATTCATGGGGAAAATGTGCACCTTGTTCATGAAATAAAAAAGCTTTCAAAAACTGGTCCAACAAGCAAGGCGTGGTGGCACATGCCTGTAATCCCAGCATTCAGGAAGCTGAGGCAGGAGGATCCCTGCGAGGTTGAGGCCTGCCTGGAATACATAGCAAGACCGTGTCTCAAAAAAAAAAAAAAACCACCACAAAAAAGTCAAACAAATTCAGACTTTGATGTCCCTAATAGAACCATTGTATTCCAAAGACTGTTCTCCATCTCCTGAGCATATTGTCCAAATATAAAGTTATAGTATAAATTAAGATAGATATTAAAAATAAGTAAAGCTCAAGATTCAGAATAAACAAAAAACATGTGTCCTAAACCTTAAGACTGAAGGTCTCTTCTTTTTTCCATCTTGTGTTTTTATTCTTGAAAATACTAAGTTAGATTTAGTAATGACCAGAGCCATTATATTTATGCTTAGGTGTTTATTTGACTAGAAAAATAGTTCCTTGTCCTTAGCACTGTGGCTATGTTGTCTAAGATATGAGAACACTTTGCATTACCCTTTATACAATCTTTACAAAGTTAATAATGTCAAAATGAGGTCTTTATTCTAGGGGCATCTGCTCCAAATTTAGTTGAGAATAGTAATGAATTAACACCATTACAGGTGTAAAATGCATGTCATTCCAGTATAAAGGTGCTACTATATGTTCTCGGACTCCAAGTTTGCCATATTAGTATGAAAAATCAGTAAAGATGGCTAAATTTTAACATGAGATAAAAGGTCTTTTTCTTTTCTCAAAACAGAATGGCTGATATCTAACTCATTATTGTGACCTGATGTAATTATACTAACTTGAAATTTTATTGTAAGATTATGCATTAATAGATGTTTTACTATAGCTCACAGATAGTTAATATAAAATGTATACTCAGAAGGACATTTATTAAGAAGTTAGTGATCTAACATGTACATTACAGCCACATTGCCTGCTAGAAATCAAATGTTTTATTACAAGTTAAGTTACATACGATTTATAAATTTCTATTCGTAAACTCCCATAAAATATAAATGCATTCATGTTTTCTCTCAGTTCTGTCCATCTAACTTTGCATACAAGGGTTATTCTGAACTTTGAAGAAGTGAATGATTTAAGTGGAGCACATTTTTTTTTTCCTCCAGAATCTACTTACCCTTTTTAATGTTTAGCATCCTTGTGGCTATGTCATTTTCCCCTTTTCACTCTGCCATTTGCTACTTCCAGATTCAAATATTCTGATCACACCAAATCATTAAGATTCCTGTCCACTGTGGGAATGTGCTTCCTGAGATGATAGGATCATGATTCCATAGTTCACAGGCTTTGAGTGCTTTGAAAGCACCTGCCACTGATCTAGGTGCTTCACCTCTGTTGGTTTATCTAATCCACAACCACAGTCCTCAAGTACTGCTGTTATTTCCATTTTTTAGGTAAAGATGTACATGGACAGAGCTTAGTAGAGCTCTTCAGGTTCAGATCTTAGATTTGGAATCTGGCATTTGACTTCATGAAATGATGAAATTTAGCTTGAAGAAATTAATTGAGTTTGATTTCCTGTTTGGTTTTCTGTTTCACACTGTCTTTTCTATAAAACTGCCTTAGCATCCTGTAACTACTGTTGCACAGTTGACATACCCAGTTTATGTATACTTTTTTATTAACTCTCGCACCTGGACATATTACGTAGAAACGCTTCACATAAATGCCTTGAGGAAAGATGAAGCTAGAAAACTGACCTTGCTAGGACATTTGTTTCTTACACTGGAATGTTTCTAAAGATTGAAATATTTGAAAGTTTAAATATACGTGTGACAGAGAAGTTAACTATTTACTTAGTACTGTTTTTCTGTTGTCTTTTGGGCAAGGTGGACAAGAAATAATTGGATGTTTCTTAGAATCTGTGGTAACTGCCCATATAAAGTTCATTATTCTGGACATGTGCTGTGGTCAGAGGACCGTTGATGAGATTGGTTGTATTTTTCTCTTTGTTCATTCTTTTATATTTGTAGTGCCCACATTACATCAGACAAAGTAATAACTATACATGAAGCATTTCTTTCGAATCATACACATTTCTTATTTCCTTCTTCTGTCTCCAGGAGGGTATTTTGCTGCACTCTTAAGTTGTTTTTTCCTAATACGAATTATAGTCCTGCATATTCTGTCACTGTCAGATTTTTACTGATAGAAGCCTATTAATAATGTAGTTGTGTTCGGGGATGTTTAGAGCTTAACCTGACACTTCTATACACGATAATTTTCTTTTGTGACTAGTTGTTCTTTTGTGTAGTCTAATTCATTAAGTTAAGGGGTATAAGGTATAGTGGGACAGTGCGAGTTTACTCTCATCAGAACGGACTTTCTGTCTTCACTGCATCAGTCCTGGTAATGCACTGACTGATTGGACTCGATAGCTCATCATTATGTATTTTCATAAGTATGATTTTGTGATTGCATCTTTAGCTCAGTTACCAACAAATTGGGGATCCCACAGAGGCTTAAATTTCCAGTTTGCCCCCCTCCCCTCCCCCTGTCCAACAAAGAACCTGTGTGTGTTTGTTTTTAACTGTATTTTATCACCTATTCACATCTCCAGAGATTTTCAACTCTTCTTTTTCTTCCTGGAGTCTAAATAATGTATTAGTATTTACTATCTTTGTGGAAATGTTTAAATTTTCTTTACCAGGTTTCAAAGCCTTTTTAAAAAAAACAGACATATACTTTCCCATATCACTAGTCATGTGTTATGTTACCATTATGAGCGGCAAGAAAACATTATATTATCTCAAGAAAACATTAGCATTATTGAAGTGACTGTGACATCTTGGAGAGAACTTCAATCTTTAGTTATAACCTTAAGAGCTCTTGGTTTTATAGGCCCCCATTAAAGCCTTTTTTTTTTTTTTTTTTTTTTGGTTTTTTGAGACAGGGTCTTACTTTGTGGTTTAGGCTGGCCCAAGCTCAGCCACAAACTCACATCACAGCAATCCTCCTGCCTCTGCCTCCCGAGTGCTGGGATTACAGGCGTGAGCCACCATGCCCGGCACTGTGGTATGTGGTACTGGTTGCTGCTGGGGTGAGTCTCCACACCCATTATTGTATGTGGTTACTGGGGATCAAACCCGGGTCCATGTGCTTGCAAGACAGGCGCCGGAACCACTGAGCTAACTCCCCGGCCCCATTAAAGCCTTTTTTAAAAAAAAGTATACTTCGCTGGAGTGTAACTTTCCCAAATGTAAAAGCATTTATGGTTCTGCATCTTACATGAAATAAGCTTTTCTCCAGTGTATCATTTATTTAGTGTCACTTATTTATGTAAATCTATTACTTACAAATGAGGAGGCTGGTCCAGTTCTGACTTGTAAGGAATCTGGTGCAGAGGTCACTTCTTGGAGATTTAAATAGGTAGTGTGTCTTAGAGCCAAGATTTGAACCTAAGTTTGATTCACAGCAAAACTCAACCTTTAAGTTTACTCTCCCCAGTAACAGGCATTGCTCTCATCATGTACAATGAAGCTCCCTTTGTGTATTCATTCAGTTTGCCTTTGGAAACCCCACAGGATTCTCGCTCCTTAGTCTATCTCTTCCACATGCACCAACTTGACTTGGTAAGAAGGGAAACACAGAAAAAAAAATGGCTTTTTCAACTTGGTGGGTGGATAATAGTGTTCCAGAAAAGGAGAGTGAGGATGGAGGGGAGTGAGGGAGTGGCGGGAGGAAAGGAGGCTTGTTGGAGAAAGTATGCTACATGGGAAGATCAGGAACCTTTGGAGCAGTGATTTAGTGGGAAGGCCTTCAATCTCATAGGATGTTTTTTGTCCTCTGTGTATGTGCAGGCCCAAGCCAACTGATGAGTTTCTTTTATTCTCCTTAGAGCAACAATCAGGAAGTATTACATGCCTTCTGTATTTACTTAATATGCAAACAGTGACACAAAATGACTGATTTTTCAAACAATCATGCACATATCTATATACAGATAAGCCTCATTCACTCAAAGGCTGAGGCAGCCTTGTTGGGCTGTGATAATTATTCAAACCATTTATGACATTCTACCTCCGGAAGTGCATTCACAGTCTGTAAAGGCATTTTGGGTTTTTGTTTTTAAGTAGTGGTGACACTTCCTCCTTTGAGGGAATGTTTGATTTTTAGGAAATAGGCAAGTGTAGTGAATAAATGTGATTAAACTGGCAATAACTGTTAGGCAAATAGGGAATAGTAAGAATATAGCCATGTGATCATAAGATTAAGGCTGACTTACAGTGTTTTCAGGATATGACTGAAAAATTTCCAACATTTGTAAATGTTTTGAATTAGTACCATCCACTTCAATAGCTCCTGAACCAAATGTGCCTTTTGAGTGCTCAAAATGTGGCAAGAATTAAGGAGAGACTGATTTTAATTTTACTGCGAACAGTAGTGCATGACCTGTAGCTACGATAGAGACAGTTTTAGACAATGATGACATTTAAAGACACTTGATTTCCTGAAAATAGTTCTTTACCTAGTTTTAACAAGGCTCTGTTAGCTAATAAGAGTTGTTTTCAGCATATAAGGTACAATAAAGAATGAATATTAATTATTGCCACAACATGCAAACTTTTTTTTTTTTTTTTTTTTTAGGATTTTTGAGAAAGGGTCTCACTTGGTAGTTCAGGCTGGCCCTGAGCTCAGCCTTCAGCTCACATCACAGCAATCCTCCTGCCTCTGCCTCCCGAGTGCTGGGATTACAGGTGTGAGCCACCACGCCCAGCACTGTCGTATGTGGCACTGATTGCAGGTGGGCGTGAGTCTCCTTGCCCAGTATTTTATGTGGTTACCAGATCGAATTTGGGTCCTCACACTTGCAAGGCAGGCTCGGGAACCACTGAGCTAAATCCCCAGCCAAACATTAACACTTATACAGGAATCAAGACAGATACAGTGGCCTTTCCTGCTCATGGAGAGGTTAGGCACATAATAGAAGTCTTGATTTTTAGTTGATGGTCTCATACTTTTCCTGAAAGTAGGTTGTTAGTTTTAGCTCTCATGTAAAGAGAAGGAAGAAAGGAAGATGAAAGGTGATACTCTTCTGTTCATGCTTTTTGTGGCATACTTTATGAATCTATGAGCATGAGTGATGTGTTCCTGCAACTTTCAGAATCTAAACAACACCTTAAAATACTTGGGGGCCTGCATACTTTTGAAACATGGAATATTTTAAAGCAGTGAGGCTAGTATTGAGTTAGAGTTCTCATAATAGGTTGTAGAAAATGTTGATTGGCAATTTAAATATAGCTGAGTAAAAACAAAGATCAGAATGATATAACGTAGATTTTTAATCTCCTTTAAACCAGTAATTGTTAAGAATATATGACAAAATTTTAGCCACTTTGGGTATATCAGAATATTCAGATGCAAGTATAGTCCACCTAAGTCCTTCTTACAAGGACATTTATTTCTAGCATTCCTATATTTGTATTCATTCAAGCATTATTGTTAAAGTTTGGTGACTCTGTTTAAGATGTTTCTGTATCATTATCTCCAGGCCTCTGCCTCAGCTTCCATAGTTTTTTCTAGGAACAGTTAATGGTTGACTCATATTGCTTTACTTTAGTACTTTGGGAAGTTTCAGTTTTTAATAGAATTCTTTCACGTTGAGCTTTTTTTTTTATTCAAATCTTTATTGGTACATTATATATACACATCACCATCGCATCCAACATTGAGAGTTTGTACCAGAATATGACACGACTTGATTCTCATTTTTTCCTTTTGAAGATATACTTGTTTATTGAGACAGTTACATTAAATCATGCTTATTTAAGAGATTTAGTAGCCACCCAGTGTACAAGAGATACTATACCACAGAGAAGTCAAAGAATTTTTGTTCTAAAAATGTGATACCTATATCGAAAGTCATAGGATTTTACAGTTTTCTCTTAAGAGTTTTATGATTTTAGCCCTATGAATCTTAGTTGATTCTTCGTATATGGTGAGATGAAGTTTAAGGCTTGTTGTTTCTCATATGGCTAGCCATAAATTCTAGCATCATTTGCGTAAAACACTTTTTTCTGTTGAATTGTCTTGGCTTCGTTGTTCACAAATTTCTTTCACATCCAAAGCTGCTTTTAACTAAGTCTTTGCTCTTGCTGCTCCTTAGGTGTGGTAGAATGCCTCTTGGTTAATTTTTCCCTACCTGTAAGATTTAGTAGAAAATTGTTGATGGGTATAGTGGCACAGGCCTATAATCTTAGTACTCTGGAGGCTGAGGCAGGAGGATTACTGTAAGTTAGGGGCCCGCATGAACTACACTGCAAGCCCTGTCCCTAAAAATAAAACAGCTACTTTTGGTGTCTTCCCTCATCGCTTTCACTGCCACCCCACCCCAAGGCTGAGAAAGAGGGGAGCCTCTGATGATTCATCTAATAACTATCTATTGAGTTCAAAGACCAATAAGAAGTAGCTAGCTAGGTGAAGGGAGGAAAGATAGTGGAAAATAGGGAACAACATTTATGATGAAGTTCGAAACAGACCTGTACTAGCTGACAGTGGCTCTGAAACAAATTTCTTAATGGCAGTAGAACTAGCCCAGTGGGTGCCTTCAGCTTTGTACTCACCACTGCAACATTTTGTTTCTGTATATTGTACGTGTCTCCTTTATGAGATGTGGACCTCTGTGTACCAGTTTTTTCTTGTTTGCTGTTGTAACTATCTGTATCACTAGAGCCTACTATACAATAGCTAACAGTGTAGATGTGATTAATGAAGGAATGATCTTTCAAAACACTTTCACTAAAAGCTTCATTTTATTATTAAACATGTTTGGTGTCTCTGAAATTGAAAGTGGTCTTTAGATGTAAGAGTTAATTTTAATTGTCATTATTTTCTTATAGGCATTTGTAAAGGATGTTCATGAAGATTCAATAACAGTTGCATTTGAAAACAAGTAAGTCATATTTTAATGTTCGAGTTCCTTATAATTTTATGCTAATTCCTTTTTACTGTTCTTTTCTTTTTAATTCAAGTCTAGTTTGAATGTATTTCATGTTAGTGACCCAAAAGTTATCTGAAAAACTCAGCATTAAGCCAGTAGAATAGCTATCCCTGCTAATGATCTCATTGCCCCCAGTAATCTTGATCTTTACTGTAGTCCCCTTGACTGTGAAGAAACAAGATTTTTCTTTGTGCATAACTAAGCATTTAAATAGGAATACATTATTTCTAAATTTCATAAAAGATGAAATTAATGGGTCTTAGTAACAGTTCTATGTATTTGTAGCATTGTATCAAATTGATTTTTTTGTTGTGTAATATACTTTATCAGAAACATTTGTGTTTACCCATTACATATTTTTTGTTTCATATATTTATAATCAGTAATAATAGCTGATCTTTTCTGGTTTTTTTGGCTGTATCAGAAAATAAAAGTACAGATCATGTTACATTAGTTGTGTAAAAGCGCATAGATGTTAACATTTTGGGGGGTAGACAAGTTTTTTGAGGACTAACAAGGGCCATTTTCATAGTAACCATTCAGAATACTAAAGTATATATAAACTCTTTAGCTAAACTGTAGGTATAGTCATGATCTTATGTGATTTTTTTTGCTGAACTGTGATGAGTGGTAGGCAGTTAAAACATTTTGGCTGTTCTTGTACAAAAACACCAGAATTTAGTAGTATGTCAAAAGTAGGTTGCAGAACTATAGAGATTGGTTGCCTGATACATACTTGTTAGAGGATTCAGGGCTTAGCCAAGAATACAGGATTTCTTTTCAAAGTGATTAAAATGTTGTAAAGTTGACTACTAATAATAGTTCATATCTGTGAACATACTACAAACCATTGAATTGCACATTTAAGTGGGTTAATTATGTGGTATATGAACTGTATCACAGATCTACTAAAATGGAGTATGTGGTATAGTTTGAACACTAAAAACTTTTTAAAAGTTTAGCGCACTCCTGCTTTTCGCTGTTTAGAAAATTTTGTAATTAAACTCTTAAGTAAATCCTTTCAGCTAGCAGTAGGAAAAAGCAGCCACCATAGAAGCCTCAGACAAATTTGAAGGGACAGAGATAAAATGATTGAGAATATACAGCCCTGTTCTCAGTTTTATCTAGACTGATAATCTCAGTTTAAAATACAACTTTGAATAAAAGAAGATTTTTCTCTGAATATATAAAGCCAAAAGATACACAGTTTGGCTCTTTACTGTTCAAGTACCCATGGTTATAGATAAGCAACAACAGTATTGTACCTGTAATGGAGAAACCCTTTGATTATTTGAAGTCATTTTTTTTCTTGTAATGATACTATTATCTACTTATTTCCATAAGAAAATGCTGTTTCTCATAATGGAGAATTACCTTTATTTACACTATTACTTTCTCATGTCTTCTATAGTCTGAAGTACTAGTCAAGTACTCATTTCCTCTATGCATGTAAGAATGTATCTACTTTATACATTGTTGTATCAGATCAGTTCTTTATGGTTTTCAATAAAATTTCTGCCAAAACTTTACTGCCATAACTTAAAATTATCCCATCTATTGACTTCCTAATTATTTATCTCCTGTAGTATATCTTCATAAAAGTTTTTCTTCCTGTGTCTGTCATCCTGGGAGTTGGAAATGGATAAGCTGTTTTTCCTTGTGTTAATGGAACATGTTTGTGATATGACACTGACTTTGAGCACATCATTAGGATTTGATATGTTCTCAAAAAAGTAGTCTCTGCTCTTTTTTGTGTTTCCCTTTTAGTTTTCTATCAGAAAAGAACAAAGAACAGTGTTTGATAGAACTTTAGCTGATAGTACTTTCTTTCCTGTGGGTCGTGAAGAAATTCTTACTATAATACTGTGTTGTTTTATATGCTTCTTTAACTTTCCGAAGTTCCTGTTTTTGAGTATGTCTGTGCATTTAGGAATTGAAATCAGTTTTCCTTTTTTGGAGCCAAGAAAATTATATTTTGCATTAAACCTTGTAAATTAGATTTACCAATGAATTTGTAACATGTTAAAAGTCACCAATTTTCAATAAATATGAGCTTTTTCTGAAATAAAGAACTTTTTCAAAATTTTATAATTATCAGATATATATAATGTCAGAAGGGGTCAGTCTTAAACAGATTCCTACAAACCCTGACTTACTTACCTTTATATATATGTGTATGTATGTATGTATGTATGTATGTATATATATATATGTATGTACATATATATATATATATATTTTTTTTTTTGATGAGACAGGGTCTCACTTTTGTAGTTCCAGCTGGCCCTGAGCTCAGCCTCAAACTCACAGTAATACTCCTACCTCTGCCTCCAAGTGCTGGGATTACAGGTGTGAGCCACCACTCCCACCCGGCACTGTGGTATGTGGTGCTGATTGCTGGTGGTATATGGTTTCGGGGATAGAACCCCAGGCCCTTGTACTTGCAAGGCAGATGCAGGAACCACTAAGCTAAATCCCTGGCTCACTTTTAACATTTTTAAAAGAGAATTGCAAAAAAAACAAATCAGTACTTTCCTCAGCTAGAAGAAAGTCCTTTCACAAAACAGACAAACATATAACCAATATTTGCAGATGAGATGCCCCAAAGAATGCAGAACCGATTGCTGTAGCAGTTCAATTCTCACATTTTTGCCAAGTTTTGCTCTTAATATTTTATATCTTTGTGGGCATAGTAGAACAATTTCATGTCTTTCAAAGTTGTTCCATATCATTTAAAATTTCAAAATAGACAACTTAATTGAACTCCTATAGGCTGTCTCCATTCGGTTTCCATGGTTTAGGACACCCCACCAGCATTGCTGATACCGCATACTGGTCAGCAGCCTGCTACCTATGGCAAGAATTGACCTGCCTCGTGGGATCTAAAATTTAAAGGGGGAAAAGTGAGTTGTAAGTTACTAATGTGCCAACTGCCCCATTTTGCTTGGGAATTAGAGGGCCGTTTCTGTGGTTGTTGGAATGTGGTTAAAATTCCTTTGCAAGTAGAAGTACATTGATGATACTAATACTAACAGTTACTGATACTAACATTTAAGCATCCAAGGAAATTTCTGTTGTGGCCTTATGTCCAAAACTCTTAAACATTGAAATTATTGGAAGAAATACATTTTTTGAAAAAGATCAGTTGTTGATTTGTATTTAGAGAAATATTCCAAATGGAAGTATGAAGCTGCTGTGCTGCATGCAGACTTTGTTGCAGTGCCTTTATATTGCATTTAGCAAAAACTGGCCATTTAGAAGCATTTTCTCCTTTAAACTAGACAGAAAGGGTCTCACTTACCAAATGCCAAAATCATGTTAAATAATTCAACATTTGCTTATTTGCAGCTGGCAGCCAGAGAGGCAGATTCCATTCCATGATGTGAGATTCCCACCACCTGTAGGTTACAATAAAGACATAAATGAAAGTGATGAAGTTGAGGTGAGTTGCACCTGTCCTAAAGTGAAGTATAAATTAAGGGGAAGTATTTACTGTGCCTGAGTATTGTTTTGTTTAGACCTTGTCTTTAACACTGTCTAGTGGTTTGAAATGGTGCATGATGCTTAAATTTGACTATTTGAGCAGCATTCAAAGGAATTGTCTTTGAAAAATCAGTACCCCAAGTTCCGTTGCCTAGTAGTACTTTCCCCATTTCTTTTACTCTCTTAATCTTTCTTTAAATATTGTACTACTCATTTATAACTGCCCTCATTTTAAGCAAAATGGATTAGGAAAATTAATTTTACAAAAGGAAGAGAATCATGCTACTTAATAGAGCAGTGACTTAGAATTTCTTTTAGTAACTGTGAATCTCTCTGGTTGTATATGTGTGTGTGTGTGTGTGTATATGTATATGTATGTGTATGTGTGTGTATATATATGTATATGTGTGTGTGTGTAATTTTTTTAAGCCTACCACTTTACACACATAGGTAAAACTTTTTTCACAGGTTGTACTATTAAATGTCTGCTCATATGCCTTTGAGTTTTTTGATCAAAAAGTAATACGGAGATTTAGCATATGATCAAATATATTGTGTTTGTGTTTTTCTATTATAAATTGGGTTTGTATTCAAGGCACTTACAGTTTGCTTTGTATTACAGTTCGTGTAGCATTCCTCTCTCCTTTCTGCCCCTTTGCCTACTCCATTTTGGACTGCTGCTTTTTTTTCTCTCCACAATACATATAATGCCTTGATAGTAGTTGCAACTTCATGTATATCTGTAGTATGAAGAAAGCACTATGTAGACACTTTAGAGGTAAGTCAATATGGTACAAGGTCCTTGAGTTCTTATCTTCAGCTCTAGGTACCAACTGTGCAGCCAAACCAGACAGTTTCCTGCCTTTGCTAATGTCACATTCTCATGGGGATAGCTAATAATGTGTGAAAGTCACATGAAGGAATAAAAACAAGGTGGACAGTAATACACAGCAAGAATGCTGTTTTAGAGTAGTCATGGAAGGTCTCTCAATGTGCAGGCCTGTGACATTCTCTCCACTGCATAAAAGTTGAAGTTGAAATAAAGTATTATTTATTTCCCAAATGTGTACTGAATACCTTTGAGTGTGAGCAGCTGGGCTCGGTTTTGTGAGCAATTCTAATAGCAGGCAGGAATGCTGTCTTTCCAGGCCTTTAATTGTCTTCTTCCCCGAGATGAGATGAGTAGCACTCCTAACAGCAAAGAGGAACTTTGCTTTTCAGATTGGTCACATGACAGGTGAGGACCAATACAATTACACTGCTAAGATCACTTTATTATATTATACAATGGTTAGCCGAGGTTACTTCTCTGGCTGTTCAGCAAACTTAGAAGAGTGGTGACAAGAGGGAAAAGTAGGCTAAGTTGTATTTTGTTAGGGTGTTGTGTAACCATTAACTTGGGTATACAGGAAGCCAAGCTTGAGCCTACTCACTTGTCAGCCTTAGACTCTGGGCTTCTTCCTCTCTTATCTTCTCCACTTTTCCTTTTTGCTTCTGAGTACTTTGTCTCTTTTTCCATACACATCGTATTGTCTTTTTTTCCTATTAACCTTCATTTGCTAGTGTCTTCACAAGAGTCCATGCTGCACATCATAAGTGAACTTTGAAGTGGTCACTAGAGAGATCATTTTAGAACTGATGCACAGTGTGTGAGAGAGCAGGAAGGTGACATCCAGAAGATTGCCAGTGCGGATTTGTCCTTTTTAGTGTAGTGGAGTCATGAGACCGTAGAGTAACCAGGAATCTGTCCATTTAGTCTCCAGGACACACGAAGGCCATATCCCTAGTAGGCAGAGTAGTCAGTGGTTTTAATATTTAGTGACCAGGCAGTAAACTAAGGTTTAAAAGATATGATGAGGTACTAATTGTTACTGAAAACAGAAAATTGACTTTTAACAGGGAACTCCCAGGAAATCTCAAGATCGTTTACGATTATGTGTCTTTGTCTAACTTGGTGTATGTGGATATTTGGTCGAAGACATAATCATGTATGATTCGCAAGATGAAATTTCCTCAATGTTTGATGATTAAAGATTTGTAAATTACATTAATCATTAAATATTCTGTGTTATAATTTTCATGTAGGTTTATTCCAGAGCAAATGAAAAAGAGCCTTGCTGTTGGTGGTTAGCTAAAGTGAGGATGATAAAGGGTGAGGTAGGAAAATGCCTAAATTTTCTTCTTATACCATTACTGTTTTCTAACCTAGGTGCCACATTTCAGTTTGGATTTCTATTTGGAATTAATAGCACCTGAGTCATTTTATTAAAATATTTTTTGCAATACTTTACAGTATCCCATGTGTTTCAGTTGATTAAAGTTCGTTATTTTCCTCTAGAGAGCTTTTATTTTAAAACGAATAGTAGAGAAACTGACTAAGAATAATTTTTATTTCTCTCAGTTTTATGTGATAGAATATGCAGCATGTGATGCTACATATAACGAAATTGTCACAATTGAGCGTCTACGATCAGTTAATCCCAACAAACCTGCTACAAAAGATACTTTCCATAAGATCAAACTGGAAGTGCCAGAAGACTTGCGACAGATGTAAGTTATAAATGAAAAGTGCTAGAATATACAGGTGATATGAAATTAAAGGATATAAATTTTACAATAATACAAGTTAGCTGTATGTGCTGGTACATACCTGTAAATCCACCACTCGAGATGCTGAGGCAGGAGGATCACCATGAGTTTGAGGCCAGCCCAGGGTTACATAGTGAGTTCAAGGCTAGCATGCGTTACATAGTGAGACCTTGTCTCAAAAAAGAAGCTAACAAACAAAGAAACGAAATAGTATAGGTTGATATTTAAATTCAGTGAACTTTGGCAAATAGATTGATTGGGAAAAAACTTAATTAGCTTTTTCTGTTGTATGATCAAGGCAGCCTGTACTTAAAGTTACTTAGGTAGATACATGACCAGTGTCCATAATTTACATTCTTTTATGAAATAATCTTTTTTCATGAATTGTAAGATTTTGAAACTGACAAGACAGGTCTGATAATTCTGTGTAAATTGCAAGTCAAAATTTTAGGCTACACATTTCTCCATATTTGTTTCCTTGTTCGCTAGAATATTGCCAGATAAATAGGTACTGAGCAGCGCTGTAGACATTAGAGAAGATCATCTCTTTTTTGTTGTTGTTGTTTACTGGGGTTTGAACTGAGGACATTGTATTTGTGAAGCAAGCACCAAACCGACTGAGGAAGATCATCTTTACCTTAAAACACTTGATCTGGATTGATGATTAAAGATTTAGAATAGGATTTCTTCTTTAAAGATTCTAATAAGGGGTTGTAGGTAGTGAGTCTGATTTGGACATAATGCATCACATATGTTAAATTGCCATTCAGGGTACATGGAAATCTTCCTTTTGATTCTAGAGATCATATGTGTGTGAACATTCTTGTGCCTTTTCATTCATATACAGTTTTTTTTTAAAATTGATCAGGTGTTTTTCTTTTAAAAAAAGCAACAAAATCACATGTGCTATAGCTATCCTCACAAGTTTTCAAGAAAAAGACATCTTGTTACAGTGACATATGCACACTCATATTTATAGCAGCACAATTCATAATAGCTAAACCCTGGGAAAAGCTTATATGTCCATCAGCAGATCAGTGGATGAAGAAAATGTAGTATTTATGTACAATACAGTAGTACTGTATTATAAAGAAAGATGAACTTGAGTCATTGGTTGGATGATGGATGTACCTTGAGACCATAATGTTAAGTGAAATGAATTGGACACACAAGTTTAACTATCACGTGATTTTTGTTATGAGAAATCTGAAATATAAATAAAGAGCACACTAGAAAGTAATAGGAAATAGGGAGATAGATCTTTTGCAAGTGGAAAGGGGACCAAGTGATGGGAGTTGGGGATGAAAAAAGCATTGAGCTGTGTTAGATGCATTTACCAACTCCTCATGGGGCATGGAATCCTTACGTACTGCAAACACAGACTAATATGAAACATTGAAAAAAGAACTCCTGGCTTAACCACATGCAACTGAAATTGGGAAGTTTGCAGAGGAGAGTGGTTCCCCTCAATATGTCTCCTTTGGTAGTCTGCTCACGTAAACCTAACCTTTTAAGGTCAGAACTAATCTTTCTTTTTTTTAATAGTATCAAACACTTGATTTGACCATTTCAAAGATGTATAGCAAAGGAACTAAACTTTTAAATGCATGTAGTACTCAGTGTAAATAAAATGTAATGTGAATCCATAATTCTTACATGTGTATATTTATCTACATAGGTTTATGCCCATCATTGGTAATCATTTAACAGTGGATTTTGATTTTTATCTCTAGGTGTGCTAAAGAATCAGCACATAAGGACTTTAAAAAGGCAGTTGGTGCCTTTTCTGTAACTTATGACCCAGAAAATTATCAGCTTGTCATTTTGGTGAGTGTTTTGAGCTATTTTTGGTTTATTTCATTTGAGGTGTTTGGCTTGATGATAATGCTGTTATTTAACTTAAATCATTTAGTCTATCAATGAAGTCACCTCAAAGCGAGCACATATGTTGATTGACATGCACTTTCGGAGTCTGCGCACTAAGTTATCTCTGATACTGAGAAATGAAGAAGCCAGTAAACAGCTGGAGGTATGTTACTTTCCCTACCATATCTTGTAGTGCTGTCTAGAAATTGCTATAGAGCTCTGAAGCTTGAAATGGGCAGCTTATAATTTATTAATTCTTAGAAATTCCTTATACTTTAGAAAATTAAATTGTACATAGCATAATCATACTAAAGTTTTCCTACTTGAGGTTTCAAAAATATTTAGCAGTTCATGTATTTTAAGGAATTTTTGGTCAGGTCATTCTTACTACAAGTTTTTCAAAGCTGCTAATAAAATGAGGGAATGCTTCTTTCATATAACGTGTTATGATTAAAGTACTGGAGAGTATGTCAATATCTAATCATATTCCTTTCATTATGTATGTTTATCTCTGTTTAAAAGGGTGTAGAACTTCATTCTAATTGGTTGTCACTCTTTAAAACTCCTGTCTTCAGATTCCTGCCAGAGGCTATTTCCCTAACTTACTATTTCGTCTCTTAAGGTGCATTTTATCTACTTTTATTAATCTTCCAATAATTTCCATCATCATACATCTATTTTCATCGATAACTATCTGGTACTTCCATCCATTACCATAGAAACTAAATGGATTTTAGTTGAATGTGTCAAGTCAAGTGGCTTACTGTCAAATTCCAGAGTTTCTCATAATCATTCATTTCATTAGAGGGAAACGTCAGTTGAAAGAGTAAAGAAAAAGGAGTCCCAGTTTTCACTTTGAGAGGAGTACTCAAGGCTGTATTCGGGTAAAACCCTGTGAAATTTCCCACCTTCCAACTTGACATGATTTCTGAACTCTTCGCAAGAGAGGACAGATTTGCTTTGTTTCATTTATGGCCACAGAGGTTTCTTTGGTTGTTTTTTGTTCATTTTCTTTTTGTTGTACTTGTGTTCACAATTTTGTGGTTTCTTTAGTGATTCTTTCATAACTTTTAGGCTACAGCAGCCTCCTTACTTTCATTGTGAGTATTAATGAAAATTTACTCATATACCTCTTAAACATCTTAATTCTTCTTCAATGCTTAGTTACTGTATCTTTAGCTTTCCATTTATCACTGTATTATAGATGAAAAAAGTAAGTCGCGTTAATGAGCCAAGACTCAAAAACCATGAAGTTCTCGGGATTTTTTTGGTATATGTTTTTACTTTAAAAAGAAATATAGCTGTTGTAGAATTGAATATACTGTACTAGGTATATTCGGTGAAATTAACTGGTGGGTTGACTAATGAGAAAATAGGTGCATGTGTCTTTCTTCACTACTAATATTAAAGAGATTCACATACTCCTTTAAGAAATTCCCATTTTTCAACATGAGCCACTAATATGTTTGGTTTTCATTAATGGCATGCTCAAACTAAACGTTAAATTTGGAATACTATTTAAAGACACTAATTATCCGCAAGTTTGAAGTACCAGTGAACCTTAGTTTTGTCATCACTGATTATTTGAAAGAACTCATCTTACTTGTGGATACAGGTCACAGGGTCTTACAGACTCATTTTAAATTTCAGACGTGTATGCAAGCTACCTTTTAAATCTTTGACATTCTCTAAGTATTCATTTTAATTACTGTGCCAGCAAGTTTTATGATTTCCCATATGTATGTGGGGGAGTGTATTGTTTTAATTTCATCATTTCAACAAGGAATGTTTAGATCATACTACCTAGTGAAAAGTTATAAAAATGGCACAATTTCCAGAAAATTTTAATAAAAATAAACAAGGTTTTATGTAAAGTTGGTATTTTTCTTTTCTTTTTTTCCTTTTTTTTTTTTTTTTAAACTTGTAACATTGAGTCTGTCAGAGCCAGTGAGCTGGTTTTTGTTTGGGAACATTTGATCTGCTTCTTATTACATGGTTTAATGTCATTAGTTAATGAAGGCAGCCTTGCAATAGGTTTTCAAAAGTTACCTTGGAAATTTGTCAACAAGCTCTTACCTATTAACAAAAATATATCAAATGGCATAGGCCTTCAATAACCTAAGAAGTATTTATGCTCTAGGAGATCTTTTCTAAAATTAGTTATCAACTGAAGCTAATTGATAGGTCCCCGATACACAGGGTCAAGATAATTTACATGGCTGACCTGAATACAGTTGTCTTGCTAGTTGATCAAACATATTCATCAGATGCGCATTTGTCTTCAGAGTTCAAGGCAGCTCGCCTCCAGGTTCCATGAACAGTTTATCGTACGAGAAGATCTGATGGGTCTAGCTATTGGTACTCATGGTGCTAATATTCAGCAAGCTAGAAAAGTACCTGGGGTGACAGCTATTGATCTAGATGAAGATACCTGCACATTTCATATCTATGGAGAGGTAAGTATTTTCCTTAACAGTAACCCCCCCCAGCGAAGATCAGTATTTCATCGACTGACTAATCTTTATTCTTAACTTTTTTCTCTTTTCATTAGGATCAAGATGCAGTTAAAAAGGCGAGAAGTTTTCTTGAGTTTGCTGAAGATGTCATACAAGTTCCAAGAAACTTAGTAGGTGAGTCCAGAATAACGATTGACAAACACTACTGAAACAAAATTCAAGGAAACTATCTTTTATATCAGTATACTATGTACCCTCAGGAGTATCAGTTAATTGAGACATAATCTTTGAAATACAGTCTGTTGTCACAGAGTCTGGAAAATATTTAAGTACGATGCTCAGATACTACATTTTCAGAACATTCAGTTTAATTATCTCAGGGTTAAAGACAGGGCTGTAAGTAACTTAAATCTAGCAGGTTTCAAAGATAGAAGTAGTTCTATGTGTCTCTGGGGCTTTGCAGTGGCACTTCCTTATTTTTACTGTTGTTTTATGGCCATCACCATCATCATAAGTGTTTATAGATATCTAGGAACTTTTCAACCCTCCCAGATTCTACAGCTATATTTGTTAGAACATCATCAAAATTGTGTAATTTTATGAAGAAAACTAATTATATTTGTAATTTATAAATAAGATTAGGACATCTTTCCAAACTTGAAATCATGACTGGTTATAAAAATTGATAACATTTCTCTCAATGTCCTTAATATAACTTAATATTTTTTTCCCACAGAAAATCAGCTTCAAGATAAAAGTATAAATACTCATGAAATAATACAGAATTAATAACTCAGTTTTATACTATACACAATTGTCATGACTGTGTAATGTTATTGAGGTAACTTAGGTACCATTTGTATAGAAAATGTATACACAATTCAAGGTGATTATTTTTAGGACATTAGGGAAAGTAATATTTCTTTTCTTCCTAGCTTGTCAAGCAAATGCATACATTTTGTATTATGTATTGTAAATTTAGGAATTCTTACAAAAATATAAGAAATGATGGTTTTTTTAAATATTATCAGATGCTTGGAAAGTTGTCTCTCAGTTTGGTAAGGTATTAGAGACAGCAGGGGAAAGTACTAGGACATGGCAGTTGGATCTAGATTTCAGGCCTACTTCATTCTTTGGTACCTTGACCTTGAGCAACTGATTTATCTTCCTGAAGTCTTCTTTCATCACCTATCAGAAAAGGTGGTATCCACCTAGCAGAGTTGCGTGTATGAGCGTAGATGAAGTATTTGTTAAGAAATCCCGCCAGTGCTCAAGACCACGCCACACACCAGTCACTTGTCAGATTTTTATTGAGAAGTGAGTAGCCCCTCTATGGAAGTGAGACAGGAAGCCCGGAGCAAGAGAAGAGAGTAAGAACAGAAAGGGAGACAGAGCAAGACAGAAAAACAAGAGCAAGACAGAGTGATACAGAGAAACAAGAAATAAGAGAGGGGAGACGGAGTGAGCAGTCTTATATAAACCCAGGGTTAAGGAATTTTACATCAGGGCTGAGGTAAGGTAGCCTTAGCCTATAAGACGCTATAAAATTCGCACCTTGCAAGAAGCTTGTTTCAGATTGCTTCTAGCTGATGTGGATTATGGGAAAGGGTAACTTTATGGCTGGGGGTGGAGCTACGGGGAAGGGTGAAGAGCCCGGAAGAACCATGCAAGATGGCAGATAATATTTCTAGCACTGTAACCCCTCTAGCATTCCCCACTCTTTGGTTTTTTAAAGGGGTCTACATGTTATGGAAAAAGGGGCAAAGGTCTGGAACTGCTTCCTGCTGGCAAGGGGCACTGTGTGTTTGGAAGCAGGTCCTTCTGTCTGTCCATGGCAGAATTTGCCTCCTGTAGTGCCAGAACCAATTTTCATGTGCTTCAAAGAAGTGACTTCCTAGCTTGTTGACTCCCAGTGGTCGGCAGGCCATGTCTGGTGTTCTGGTACCTGTAAGATAAACTAGGGTGCAAGGATCAGAATGAGGTAAACTGGAGAGTCTAAGAACGGCAGGAACTGGGAAGTGAGCTTGGTAAGGACAGCTTTAATTTTGGGTTTGAATGAACTAAAGCACACAGGAGGAGGTCTTCTGCATATTGAATGCATCGAGAGCCCTGCAGCTGAAGGAGGGTTGGTCCTGAGCAAGGGTTTGCCCGAAGAGGTGGGGGCTGTCTCTGAACCCTTGTGGTAAAACTGTCCAGGTCAGCTGTGTGGAGACCCCAGAAGATAGGTCAGTCCAGGTGAAGGTAAAGAT
>PVIR01015103.1:0-38713 GCA_004026965.1 Petromus typicus | reverse complement strand
TGATCACAGACCACAGTGACCAGCCCAGAGCAGCACCAGTAATGCAGGGCCGGCCCGGGGAAGGGACTGGAGTCAGGGCCAAGGCGACCATGATCGGTCGTGTCATGAGCAGGTTCCAACGGGGACACTTCTCCTCTGTGTCACCGGCAGGTCCCTGCCAAAGGTACACAAGGACAGGAGCCCTCCCTGTTCTGTTCCCGCGCATTGTGCTGAAGGAGAGGGAAATGGAGCACTGAGTATTTGTGTAGGGAGAAGGGAAACCCGACGCGCAGGGAAGAGGGAGAGCCCGTAGGCGGACGGGAGCCTCGCGGGTCCGGCCACTCACCCCACTCCACGCTGACGGGGCCGCTCAGGCTCGGGTGCTCCACCTGGCAGGCGTAAACGTCTCCACGCTGAGGAACCGTCTCCAGCATGACCAGGGTCTGGAAGGTCCAGTCCCCGTTCTGGATCAGGCCCGTGGACACCACCCCGGCCTCCTCCTCCTGGTTGTTCCGGAACCATCTGACTTCCACGTGGCCCGGGTAGAAGCCGCTGACGTAGCACACCAGGAGGCTGTGGTGCTGCAGGGGCTGGGGCTTCGTGGGGTACACGGTCACCTTGGGCTCAACTGGAGGAGGCAAGGCGGAGAGGAGAAGGCAGGACTTCAGGGCAATTCTTTTTTAAAAAAATTTGAATCTTTATTGGTACATTACATATACACGTCATGATTGCTCTCAATAATGAGAATTTGTGCCAGTATATGACACAACTTAATTCTCATTTTTTCCCATAGCTGTACCCACCCTACCACCCCCACTTCTTGGTTGGCTGCCTTTCTGCCCCTCTCCAGCAACAGACCCGGTCATTATAGGGCTCTTCACACCTGCGCGGGGGCTGTTATGAGTCTGAAGTTCAATTGTCACAGCAACAACACAATGGCTTTGGAAAAAAAGTTAAGGTTCTCCATAGTTTGACATGATCATTTACTACTGATAAGTTGTTTTCCAGACTTTCCAAAGCAGATGCAATACCAGTTAAAAGTGTGGTTTCTGGAGCCAGATTACCCGGTGCAAATCCACCTCCCTGGCAGACTCTGCAATAGCTGCTCCACACACAACCACACCAGGTCATATCTGTCTTGCTTTCTAAGCAGAATTTTGTGGTCCACACACTGTGTGAGGCTTACTGATATCTGTGGTTCATGCCTGTTACAAATCTTCACAGTACCAACCTCAATAAATGTGTATTTCAGGACCAAGGATTAGCTTAGTGGTTCTGGCATCTGCTTGGCAAGTGCAAGGTCCTGAGTTCCATCCCCAACAACCACGTACCACAATGCTGGGCGTGGTGGCTCACGACTGTAACCCCAGCCCTTGGGAGGCAGAGGCAGGAGGATTGCTGTGATGTGAGTTTGAGGCTGGCCTGTGTTACATAGTGAGTTCAGGGCCAGCCTGAACTACAACACTAGACCCTGTCTCAAAAAAAAATGTATTTTTCCAAAAGGACTTATTTTCACAATGCCAGGAAATGACAGAGGATTGCTAATAAATCATCAGCAATGATGCTGCATGTTTTATGAAAAAAAGTGTTTATATTCCTAGCATGAACAGTATAAAACAGAAATATCAACCAGAAAATGGAGAAGATGCTGAATGAAGTAGCCAGAAGGTGGTAAGAATATTTCTGTGTAAAGGACACATACCTTCACTTAGAAAACAGCAGCGTCCCGGAGAAGAAAAAACAGATGTTTCAGAGTAATAGATTTTGCTAACATGTGAGGAGAAATGTTCACAAACTTTATAAATCAGAAAAATTAAAGTTAAAATTAAAACCACAATCTTTTAGGGTAGAGGAGGATCTCTCTATCTGAGCATTCTCCGTTGGAAAATTCATCTTTGAAGAGAAATACTGAAAAATGTGTGTTTTACTGAGCTAGTCACTTCTTTCTAGTCATGTTCCCTAAATAATAAAACAACTATGTAGACAGCATCAGAGAAGCAACCTCCCCATACACACAACACTCGTGGGGAGCTGAACTTGCCGGTATTTAAAAAGGTGTCACCGGGTGGAGTCACAGGCTGCGTTAGAGCTACAGCGACAGCACCCAGCCAGCGGAACGTTAGATGCTATAAACATCAGTGAGGTGAATAAAGAAACTGTGACCGGAGCAGCTTCAGCAGCTCCGCAGCCGCGCACAGGTGCGCACTGGGCAGACAAGGAGCAAGCACGGCGGGAACAGGCCCGGACGCCTGGGCAGGTCGGGGCGCCGGCTCCTCCCTCCTCGCTAACCCCACGGTCCTCCCAAACGCTGGGGACCCGGCTCCTCGGTGGCGCCGCGGCCAGCAGCGTCCACACAGCAGCCGACCCCCCCCCCCCGCCCCGACTCCCGACTCCCGCGCCCCGAGTCCCGACTCCCGGCTCCCAACTCCCGCGCCCGGACGGGCTCTGCTCCCCTCGTCTCCCCTCCTCCTTCTCCGAGTTTCTCGTTTCTCTCTCCTGACCTCTTTTGACCGCGCACCTGTCGCCCCCTTCCTTCCCCGCCGCCCCCTCCCCGTGTCCGCCCCCGTGTCCCTCGGTCCCTCGGTCCCTTTCTCCTCCTCCCGGGCTGCCCGGTCCCACACTCACCTCTCCGCTGCACCGTGAATTTCTCAACAACCCCGTAGTTGTGTCTGCAGTACGTGTCCACCGCGGCGCGCGCATCCTCCAGGCGCTCCTTCTGGCTGTTCCAGTACTCGGCTTCCGGCCGGCCCAGCTCGGTCACCGCGCGGTACTCGCCCACGGCGCTGTCGAAGCGCAGGAACTCCTCGCGGTTGTAGAAGTGTCTCTCCAGGAACCGCACGCGCTGCGTCCCGTTGGAGAAGTGACACTCGGACTTCACATATTCCAGGAAGCGCGCTGTGGGCGGGAGCGAGCTGGTCAGGTCCGTGCTCCCGGAGGACGCTCTCCCCACAGCCGCCCTGTCACCTCCCGGGAGAGGCTCCGCGGGGGGACCGGCTCCTCCGACCCGACCCCTGCACGTCCCCACGTGGAGCGGGACCCTGCATCGCCCCTCTCCCGCCCGCAGCCCCTCCCCCCGCCGCCTCCGGCCCCCACGGAGCTGCCCGGGCGCCTCCTCCTCCCTCCCGGCTCCTCGGCCGAGGCCGGAACAGAGCAGCAGGCGCCGGAGTCACTCTGGGGAGGGAAGGAGCGGGAGGGGCAGAGGCTGCCCCGGGGACTGGGGGCTGGGGGGCAGTGGGGCGCAGGGGGCGCAGGGCCGGCAGGGCCGGGCAGGACTGAGCAAGGACTGTGACCCAGCTGGGCTCAAGGGCGCCGGGGACAGGCGCGGCCCAGGCCTGTGTGGGGAGAAGATAAAGGTCAAGAGCTTCAGAGAACAGTGAACCTCGTCGAGAGACCGAGGACAGCAGTGCACCGGGGACAGAGGACAGGAGGCGCAGAACCGGGGCGGCAGCGGGAAGGACTGCGTGAGGGCTGGGCGGGGCTCGGGTGAGCCGGTGGGGCCGATGCAGGACCGTGGGGTGTAAGGGATGGTAGGTTCAAGGAGACTGAAACCGAGAGCTAACACAACCGCAGTCCCACAAGCACCTGAATGTCACAGCGCAGAGCGCGCACAGAGCCACATCTTTAAAAACTGTGATGCCAAGTACATTTTACATGCATGACGGGTGAAGATTTTCTCCGTAATCTGTGGTCACACGCATTCTCTTACCTTCACTATATAGAACCATACACACGTGTGTGTATAATACACACGAGGAAGTGGTGACGGAAATAATAGGTAATGCTTAAAGTTTAAAAATCTTAACGTCTGTTACACATTTTGACCTTTTTTACACTTTTGGCTTCTCACACAGTGGGATATGGCTTGTAGGGAGGGCAGGGAAATGGGAAAACGTGAGAATTAAGTTATATCATGTACAGGTTCAAATTCTCAAATGCTAAATGCGATCAATGATGTGTATCTAAAATATACTGATAAACTCAATAAAGGAAAAAATGTAAAAATGTGTGGTCCATACCGGAAGGGGAAAAAGAGAGTGAGGGAGGAGGATAGGAAGAAAGGAGATGAGAAAAAGAATAGAAGGAGAAATGCAAACAAAGCTTTTGTAGATCAGGAGAGGAAGCGGGGTTGAAGGGAAGCCACAGGAGCGGGATAAAAAAGAAGAACCAAGATACATCAGGCGCAGGTCCAGATTCCCTACGCCAGCTACGATCACTCTATACACCTAAAATGTACCAATAAAACTGACTAAAAATGTCTTGTCTTGACGCAGTTCTGGGCAGTCTCTATTCTGCCTGTAGCGTGTGTGCGGTTGTAAACACAGTGACTGCCGCTGCCACGGAACCGCCGGCGGGAAAGCAGACTCAAAATGCGCGACGCATCCTCACCCGCCGTGTTCATCTCAGCAGACCCGGGACCGCGGGGGTCCAGCTCTTCTCCAAAGCCAGAAAGATCACGAAAGGTGAATACTTGGAATTGGGTAAGAAGCCAGGAAAGTGTAACTGAGAGATTCGAAAAATAGCTTCCGGAACTCTCTGGAAAGAGGCAAGAACAGTATGGTAAGTGTGCTCCAAGCAAGTGGGAATGTTCTGAAGAGAACTCATGGCAGTGAGTGTTTAACTATAATTTTTAAAAAAACTTAAACACACTAGTTTTTAAAATTACATTTAAAAAATTATATATAATATATATTATATATGTAATATATGTAATGAGTAATGAATATATGTAATATATGTATTTAATATATGTAACATAATACATATGTAATATATAATATATATGTGTGTGAATTTTATATATATATATGAATAAAGGCGAGGTGAGCCAAAAGCTGAGGGCTCCTCTGCCTACTAGAGGCATGAGTCCTGTGCTCATCTGCATGCTAAGCTGGTTCCATGTTTCTTTAATATTTGTCCTTGTTAGGGCTGGGGATATAGCTCAGTGGTTCCAGCACCTGTCTTGCAAGCTCAAGGACCTGGGTTCAATCCCCGGTCACCAAATACAATATTGGATGTGGAAACTCACCCCAGCAGCAATCAGTACCGCATACCACAGTGCCGGGCATGGTGACTCACGCCTGTAATCCCAGCACTCGGGAGGCAGAGGCAGGAGGATTTCTGTAATGTGAGTTTGAGGTTGAGCTCAGGGCCAGCCTAAACCACAAAAGCGAGACCCTGTCTCAAAAAAAAAAAAAAACCTTAAAAAAAAATTTGTCCTTGCTCTTTTCTGGGTCAGGGGGGACAAAGCGGTCGGTCCAGGTCCCAGAAAAGGGCCTGCCAGGTCAGCTGGCTCCAGGTTGTGCTTTAGCAAAGGATGGGTCCCAAGGTTACCTATAGTTTTGACTTTAAATTTAAATGCACTAAGAAAAAAATCAAAAAGAAGCTTTAAAATACTCTGGTAAGGGCCAAGGAGTTAGCTCAGTGGTTCCGGCGCCTGTCTTGCAAGCGCAAGTGCCCGGGTTCAATCCCCGGTAACCACATACCATACTGGGCGTGGAGACTCACGCCCAGCAGCAACCAGTACCACATACCATAGTGCCGGGCGTAATCACGCCTGTAATCCCAGCACTCGGGAGGCAGAGGCAGGAGGATTGCTGTGCTATGAGTTAGAGGCTGAGCTCAGGGCCAGCCTGAACCACAAAGTGAGACCCTGTTTCAAAAAACCTAAAAAAGACCAAATATATGCAACCATTTCACATTATGAATAGTAAAGAATACAGAATCATTGCAAATGTTTGAAACACACGGAAAAATATTTGAGCCAATTCTGTCAGTTTTCCACTACTGTGACAAAATACTTGATATAATCAAGTTATAAAGAAGAAAGATTTATTTTAGCTCACAGCAGGGATGTTTCAGTCCAAGGTTGGGCAGAACCATTGCCTCTGTGAATTCCAAGCAGAGGAACAGAGCAGGGGCACCTAGAGAACAAAGCCTACCCCCAGGGTTGGGGCACGTACGAAGGGAATGACACTGGCACCCCTCAGTTCCCTCGGAGGCTCTCCTGCCATGACCTAAAGCTCCCAGGAGGCCACAGCCCCAGGAGTCTTCCGAGACGAAGCCCAAGCCGTTAACACGTGGCCTTTGGAGGACGTGCCACATCCGAGGCGCAGCAGCAACGTCACTTTCTAACACATCAAGCAAGATGGGCCTTTCAGAATTCACGTTACTGATGAGCGATAGATAACCCGTGAAATACAAAGAAACCCGAAAAGGTTCAAAGATAAAAAGTAAAGATCTTGGGGCCGGGGAGTTAGCTCAGTGTTTCCGGCGCCTGTCTTGCAAGCACAAGGACCCGGGTTCGATTCCCCGGTAAACACATAACAATACTGGGTGTGGAGACCCACACCCAGCAGCAACCAGTACCACATACCACAGTGCCGGGCGTGGCGGCTCACGCCTGTAATCCCAGCACTCGGGAGGCAGAGGCAGGAGGATTGCTGTGATGTGAGTTTGAGGCTGAGCTGAGGGCCAGCCTGAACCACAAAGTGAGACCCTGTCTCAAAAAAAAAAAAAAAAAAGTAAAGATCTTGAACTTGCAGTGACTGAACCGACTCAGTGAGACACTGGTAGATTTCTAAAACAGTGTCATTTAATTCCTTTGTTGTTTTCTACTGAAACAAGCTGAAATAAACCACAGTGAATGGAGCTGGAACAGGAGGATTTTGCATAACGTGAGACTCCAGCATTTTTTTTTTTTTAGGTTTTTTGAGACAGGGTCTCGCTTTTTGTAGTTCAGGCTGGCCCTGAGCTCAGCCTCCAACTCACATCACAGCAATCCTCCTGCCTCTGCCTCCCGAGTGCTGGGATTACAGGCGTGAGCCACCACGCCCGGCACTGTGGTATGTGTTACTGATTGCTGGTGGGTGTGGGTCTCCACGCCCAGTATGGTATGTGGTTACTGGGGAATCGAACCCGGGCCCTTGTGTTTGCAAGACAGGTGCTGGAACCACTGAGCTAACTCCCCGGCCCCAACTCCGGCATTTTTAGTTTTCTGAGACAAGGTCTCATTTTGTAGTTCATGCCGGCCTTAAACTCACTGTGTAGCCCAGGCTACTCTTGAACTTGGGGCAATCCTCCTGCCTCTGCCTCCCGAGTGCTGGGATTACAGGTGAGAGCCACCACACCTGGCATCAGTTTCAATATAGAATAGAAGTTCATCACATAAGAATATCAATACATCTGAGAAATGTAGTGAATGTTAATCATGACACCCCTGTCAGACACAGCCTGAGTGCCGGAAAGACGGAGCGGGGACCTGACAGCACCGGGAGGGGTCTCCAAGGTGATGTCAGAACAGCGGGTGGAGTCAGCTGCACCTCAGAGCAGCGTGTGTTCACCTGGGGCCGAGATCACGCAGCTTCCCCAGAGAGCACTGCTGGGGAGACGGGGCTGGCACCCCGGAAGGAGTACTAGACGGCAGCGTGACGGCTGCCTCACCCGCGGTGGGTCCCACTCCCTGGAATCAAGAGCCCTACTCAGCTGGCGAGTGGAGAAAACACAGGTTGGTGAGACCTTCCAGCCATAAAACGCAAGGATGCTCCTGTGTTACGGTGATGCTGGGTTCCGCTTAATGTGAGCTGCACGTGAGCTTCAATCTCTGCTGAATAGTTTCATTAAGAAAAAGTGTACTAGAGGGCCGGGGAGTTAGCTCAGAGGTTCCGGCGCCTGTCTTGCAAGCGCAAGGACCTGGGTTCGATCCCCAGTATCCACATACAATACTGGGCATGGAGACTCACCCCAGCAGCAACCAGTACCACATACCACAGTGCTGGGCGTGGTGGCTCACGCCTGTCATCCCAGCACTCGGGAGGCAGAGGCAGGAGGATTGCTGTGATGTGAGTTTGAGGCTGAGCTCAGGGCCAGCCTGAACCACAAAGCGAGACCTTGTCTCAAAAAACAAAACAAAACAAAAAAATCACTGGATAAAGTTAAGTCTATATTTTCTGCCTGTGTTATAAATACCATGCAAATTTTAGTGAAAGATTATGGTAGTCTCAAAGTTCTTTAATCTAGTCTAATTTTCTCAGTTATTTCAATTTCTTGGAAATTTTCAAGAACATTCACCACCTCATCTTCTATACTTCTACTGTTTTTTAAACTTTCAGAATAGTTAATACATGTTATATCTCCCTCACATGTTATCTTCTTGTGTTCCCGAGGCCAAAATCCGGTCAACAGACCAGCTGTACACAGGAACTCTACTAATTTCACTCTATGAAAATATAGTTTTCATATAACTTTCATATAACTTTTTCACTCTTTCAATTTCCTTTCTCTTAACTGTAAGATATATAGGTACACATGTATTATATAGCTATGTATTATGTATGAACATATATACATATAATATGTAAATACATGCTGATGTACAAACATAAATAAATTGAAGTATCAGTATGTATCACACACAGTTCTTTAGTTACTCGAGCACAAAGCTTTCAGTGCTTCAGCTGATGTCTTTGCCCGGTCCGCCAGCCCCCACGCCATGTTAGTGCTGCCTCGAGTCCCTCCCTGACGGCCCCCTCCCTCAGGTGGCCCATTTCACTCTTCTCAGTGGTCACATCTCCCCGTGCTCTATCTCTCTGTCTCCAGCCTTGGCCAGGCGCAGGACCCTCCTGTTTGAAGAAACTGTAAGGATGCGTCCTCACAGACACAGTTTCTAGAGAGGAGCAGGTCCTGGACCAAAGCTCCCTTGCCCTGAGGAAATGACGAATAGAGGAATGAATTCAAAATCAGAAGCTCTCTCTTACTAATCACAAATTTTCTAAACAACTTGTTGACATACAAGAAAAAAAGAAAACTGAAGCTGCTAGTCCTTATCACTTGTCTGTATTTCGTCTGTGGTTAACTCTGTTCGTCCATGGTCATCCTGTCCGTCCCCAGCTGCGTCCAGTGTGCCATGGTCATGTTAAGGAACTAAAAACACCTGAACTATTTTTTGTATTTGAAATTTAGGTTTAACTGATCTTCCTGTATCTTAATAACACTAACCAAAGAAGATGAGATGGGACTAAAGCTTCTATGTATTCTTCAGTATATACCCACGAGAGAGATTGCACACAGACAGAACTCACGGGAAACTCTCCAAATAATAAATTCAAAATGAACATAAAGTTTCTCATGTTTTGACAGTAGCAGTTCTTCCACTTTTCCCCAAGGCTAAGAAATTTACAGGTGCACGTCAACACAAGACATTACCAGTATTTTTAACTCCGTGTAGTCAATATTCACTAATTTGCCTAAAAGCCAAGACATGAGAGTAACCAAAATCTGAGTATCTTGTGCTTTGCTACTTGGGTTTAATTCTACTATCAATGCACTCTTTATCTTTGCATATAAATTGGACTTGATAACTGCGGTGTAAATGTCTCCTAATGCTGATCACAAAATATGTACATACTGTGTACAAACTGTACACATATTATCATTTTAATTTTCATAACTTCATGAAGGGAAACTCACAAGATCTTTTTATTCTTTAATTTAGCCCAGTGAATAATTCCTTCACCCTAAATTGGTGATTGTTTTATATTAGTTTTGTCAGTCACTGCCATTTTGAGCATAGAAGGCAGAAACGCTGGCCGTATACACTCACGTAGCACAAGTGAGCCTAACACAAAGGCGTCCGTTGAGCAGAACACAGACGAGCTCACCCTTCCGGTCTCACTTCTGGTGTCTTAGTCACTTTCCTGCTGCTGAGATACAGCACGGACACCTGCAATTTCAGTGCAGAATGGTTGGTTTCTGTCTCGCAGGCTCAGAAGTTTCAGCCCATGTTGGTCAGACGCCAACAGAGAAGTGGCGTGGGGGAAGCGCCTGGGCAGAGGAAAGCTGCTCCCGTCATGGTGGACAAGAAACATGGAAAGGGAAGAGCCAGGAAGGAAAGTCATTCTTCCAGGTCATGCCCCAAGCGTCTCCTCTTCTGACCTGACCCCGTCTCCTCTGGCCAGTAAGCTATCTTGCTCCCATTCAGACACCTTCCCAAGGTATGAGTGCATGAAGCCATTCAGGAACTTTCGTAATCTAAACTACAGCCCGAGAGTAATCGCTGGAGTACTCCAAGTAATTAGTAAATAAATACCTCTTGGCTGTGTGAGTGACATCTTACAGAACCAGTTACCACGGTCCACATGGTTTTGCTGTGCTTCTATCTCTGACTGGTTATCAACTCTTCTCACTTCTTTTCACAATCTCTATTCTGTCACATTATGTCCAAGCGTCCCCTAGACCAACGCACAATCGTTCCCTGAGCCCAGCTACTCGGAGGCTTCCTGACTTCAGTGTTGACTCACTCCCATTGTCTTCTGAAGTAGTGCGATCCAGTTTCCAACTTGAATGCTCAGCACCCTGCAAAGGACAATCGCTAGCACCCAGGAGACACATCAATTACTCTGCCCTTCACCCCTCTGGAGTCCTCCCCTGCACTGGCCACTCCTCCTGGGGAGAGTTTATCCTTCACTGGCGTGAGTCACTTTCCTAGTTTTCCTCTGAAATACCCATCTTCCATTTCAGTCCATTTTCTTGGTCCTATCCCTTTTCTTGTTTTCTATAGTGTCTTTCCTCATAACATTTTTGGTTTTTCTGGAATTTAATACAGTTTCTATGTAAAAAAATGCCAGGAAGCACACCTCCAGACTGGACTTCACCTTTCGCTGCAGATGCATAAACTCAGCTCATCTCTTTATCTGTTTACAGATCTACAAGATGCCAAAAGGACCACAAGGTTAACTTGAGCAAATCATTCCTAACAACTTACTCTTCATGGTGCCCCCATCAGTCTAGGTAGGCAGCAGTCCGTCTACGTGTTTAGTTCAGACATAATTCTTAGAGATACATTTGATTTTTTCGGCCATCTTACATCTAGTTAACTGCCAATATGTACAAACCTACCTCAGATTCTTTATCACAATCTTCATCACAGCCACAGTTAGAGAAGCTCGACTGTCTGACCCGGGGAATTCTGCTGCTTCTCAACAGTCTCTTTGCCCCTCCTGAAACCACCACAATCCAATCTCCACACAGAACCTGCAGTTATCTTATAAAACTGAACAGGACTTTACCGTCCTTGCTGTGCTCCTGCAGATCTCGGTACCTAGATAAATACGAGCCGCCCTTCTTACCCTGACTGTCACGGCCTGACTTGATGACGCGCTGCCCTCCCCCGCAGCCTGGCTCATCTCTACATCCCAGCCCAACTCCTGGCTCACTCGCGCCAGCCACTCTAGCTCTCCGTCTGTCCCCCACACAGCACACGTCTTCCTGTGCTGTGTCCTGTCCCTTGTTTGTGTCCGCAGAGCATTTGCCCCTTCGGGCCTCACACGACCGGCCTGTTCTCTTTATCGCAGTCTTGGCTGAGTGCCCTGCTCAGATGAGCTCCTTCCAGCAGGGAATGAAGAAGCCAGGGCAGTCCGTTCTCTCTGTCCGTCAGCCTGGTCTTTCCACCTGAGTACTGGTGCTCTCTGAAATTAGCTTTTTTGTTAAATATCTCTTGGGTGATTGTCTTTCTTCCCTGACACTAGGTGAATTCTGTGAGGACAGGCCTTTTCTATCTTACTCAAACAGAGTCCAAGGTACAGATCCTCACTCAGAGAGTCTCTCCTGTGATCTAAACGAAAGAGCCAGGTTTCTGCTGAACTGATCTCTGTCAGACTGTGGAAGGAGGAAGAGGCTGAGGCTGCAGCAGTCTTTATTCTGATGACACCACATCTCCCACTTCCTCTGAGAAGCTTAACTAACTTGCTCTTTTTAAGTCCCTCTAGTCATAGGTATTTATAGGTACAGAAAAACAATGCTGCAGAAAAAAGGGAAAAGTTCCTAAAATTTGATCTTCTTAATGGGTCTCTTATTATAGGGCAGAAGATCCATGCAATTTCAATTTTTTTAGTAAAGATAATGGCATTACTGGTGAAAGGACAGGAAGGACGTGGAGGTAGAGGGAGCCGCTGTAGCTAGTTAAGAAGAGTGGGCACGGTGAGAAACTCCTGTGAGACCTGGGTTAGGCCCGCCGTCGGTCCGCGAGCGCCCCTCCTTGCCTACTGACGTTACGCCCTGTGAGATGGGATTAACATCCACACTCTCTTGTACACCTTAGTGCATATACTTTGAAGCAGGGAAATTGCTGACAGTTTGATTACTTATTAACTGAAATATAGATCATCATATTTTTTTCAAACTAGTTCAAACTACGTTGTGGGATGAAGGAGTGAACATAGGGCGTGAGGACAACCTGGTAGGACAGAAGGGCTCACAACAGATCAATAAGATGAACCCTGGCCTCTGTCAGGTTTCCGGATCTGTACTTGAGGCCACAAACTTCCCAGAGACGCTGATTGTCCCCAGGGTGTTTTCTAGTACAGAGAATCTAACTACACCACCGGCTGCAGCAGGGAGAAAGAGCACGAATCCCGACTCGCATCACAGCCTCCACGGAGATGCGGCTCGGCTCGTAGCCACTGGAGCTCAGCAAGGAGGGAAGACGACGCAGGAACCTCCCGGTTCATCCCCACGCGCGACAGAGGCACCGGCAGTGACCCTGTGAGCATGAAACGGAGGAGCTTCTGGGAAAAACCCTTCTAATCTAGCTCCACTGAAAGTTTCCAGAGAGGTTTGTAAGCAGAATTATACATATGATGTTCCCTATTAAAAGAGAAATCTTCTCTTTTTCTTAAATAAAGCAACATAATACAGGGAAGTACTTGCTATCTTTGGAAATTACTTTGACGTCATTCTTTCTAAGTTCTCTCCAGGCCGCGATGGCACGTTATTTGAGGTGGGTTCTAGTGGAGAAGAGCTGGCTCTGTAACTCCTCCTCTCACAAGAGTATCCCAGGAAGACGAGCATCATGCTCCTTTGGGTGGAAAGAGCTTCGATTCCACACGGTGAAGTAACTGTCCACCAAAGAAAATGTCTCAAGTTCTAAGGACACAGTGAGGATGGACGAGGGAGACATTTCCTAGCCTTCCCACCCCCGCCCGTCCGGGCTCCCCAGCTGCGGGCCGCACTTACGTCGGGTGTCCTTGGCCAGAGCCAGGGGAGGACTCAGCACCATCAGTGTCACCGTCAGAGCTGCCACGCAGGAGCCTCCAGGGAGCCATAGACACGCCATGCTGGGGGACAGGAGACGACTGCTCAGAGCAGAGCAGCTGAATCTCACTCAAGGAGAAATATGTCCCGTCCACCTACATCCAAATAATAAGAACCAAGACATTCATTTCTTTGATGTTGGGTTGGGTAAGCGCAGTGCGGAAGCACCAATCAGCATCGGAGAGGGACAGCGTCATCAGTTGCCGGTCAGAGTTTCATGAGAAAGGGCCACATCGGACACTTGGAATTTTCTTCACTAAAAGGGCAATTTTGACTTCATATTTAAAGGTCTGGCCCCACTTCGTCTGAAACATGGCCATGGGGCCACCGTGGTGAACCAGCTCTGCCCGGACAGCGCTGCATTCTCAAGCCTGAGCCTTGCAGCAGCCGACATCTCCCCTGCAGACCGCTGCTCGAGCATCTCCACAGGTGAAGGTTAAGAGATAAAGGGAAGGGCGCTGAACGCAGGAAAGCTTCAGTTTGGTCCTCGATGCCCCATAATTTAGTGTTGCTGACTTGGGAAAAGTAATTTCACAGTTGAAAGTACTGCGCTCCCTCCAGATGTCTGAACACTGAAAACTGCTGATTCTCTGGGCTCCTCCTAGAGCAGAGTCGCCTGGTATCTGATGACGTAACATAAACAAAGCTGGTGATTGGACGGCTAACTCTGACCAACTGAAAGAAACTGAAAGTTAATCTCTTAGTTCACTTGAACAAGAAAGGCGTTCAAGTTTGTTTCCTCACACCTTGTGACTTTAGTGACACCTCAAAATACACATGTGCGAGGAGCTTCCATTTCTGGTAAATGTTAAGAATTTTATCCCAAAACATGATTTGACCGCTGTTCAAATCAAAATATTCAGGGGCTGAAAGATCAGTAATGGAGTCAAAGCACAAAAACTCTACTTAGAAAATTCATATTTTATATGAAAATGTGTTCAGTCCGGTCAGGCATGGTGCCACGTGCCTGTAATTCCAGCACCTGGGGAGGCTGATGCAGGAACACGGCAAGTTTAAACACTGCTGGGGCAACTTAGCAAGTTCTTAGCAAGAACTTATCTCAAAATGCAAGTATGCAAATGCTGGGGATGTAGCTCAGTGGAGAGGCCCTGGGCTCAGTCCACAGTGTCACGGAAAAGGAGAAGGAAGAGGAGGAAGAGAATTATTCAATCCATCAATCCTGGCTCCTACTATGCTTCCCTGCTCTTATTCCGTGTACAGCTCTTGATTATTACTCGTCATTTACCTATAGGAAAATGAGAAGAATTTGCTTCTGAATATACTGTAGGATGTTCAGGAAACAGAAGGTGTGAAAAAGCAAGAATTCCATCATTTAATGGAATCATGGAAATTTTAAAATACAATTCTGTCAGGTCCTTGTTATACATTATACTAATATAAATGCAGTGTCTCAGATTTGGAATGGACATCAGTAAGCTGCACTTAAGATCTGGATCAATTCATACTGCACACAGTTCTGATGAACTGTCATCACCTTGGGCACCAGTATGTCAGAGACAAGTAGTCACTATGCTGCAAAAAAAAAAAATCACTAAAATTGAGTCATCTTTGAGCATTTTATTTTGTACTCCAAATTCTTTAAAGGCTCTATATGCAAAATATTTTCTATAGTTTTATCAGTATTTGTTTGCAATACATAGTGAATACATGCATTGAAGGGAGTTGGTAAATTTTCATATCAAATTTCAGGCCTTCTCCTTTCCCTTCCCCTGTCCTTCCTCCCTGTCCCTCCTCCCACAAGACAAAGGTCAACCTCCCTCTTTGCTGTTGTCAATGTTTTATTTTCCTCTTTAAGTAATTTGTGATTTGGGTTTCTTTTTATAAGACAAATTATATGATTTTTAACCTTCCATGTCTGATTTATTTCATTTAACCTTATGGTACATCCATTTCCTTACATGACTAAAATTTATCCTTCTTTCTGGATATGCAGTACTTTATTGTGTATATATTCCATATGTTCTTTATCTATTCATTTGTCGGTGGATGTATAGACCATTTCCAAGATTTAGCTACTCCGAGTTCTGCTACTGTAAACATGGTGTCCACGCACCACCATGATATGACGCCTTAAACTCTTGGGAGGATACTTGGTAGGGCTGGGGCCATGAAAATTTCTATTTTTAGTTTTTGAAGGAATCTCGATACTGACTCTCACAGTGATTGTGTTAGTTTACATTCTCAGAAGTCTCAAGGACTTGGACATCCGTACACTAAGTACACTTTTCATGCTTGCAGATGGAGAGTATGATCATGGATTTTGCACTTGTTGACAGGATATAAGGTTAGAAAATTGGACACTCCTGATGGAATTAAATTATGTATTATTCCATATTGCATCCAAAATGTCACATTCAGTGTTGTTTTATTAAAATTATTTCTATTACGTTCTCCCTTTACTAAATGGTAACATTTTATGTAATCTGAAGCAATTGCTTGTAAAAACTTATATTCTTTCAAAACTGCTTTTTATTATTAGCTTCTATAAAACTGACAGAATTTGCTTTTATTTTATGAGGTTATTCCGTCGGATCTCGCATGAATCTCCCTCTTGTTTAGGGAGACTTCATTCTCTCAAGTTCCTCACACACTGCACTGAAGTTTGACCACTTCAGAATAGAAAGAAATAGTATCTCATGTTCTTTGGAAAAATGAACTTGTTTTAATGTGGAAAACTCCAAATTTCATAGAGAATTTGTACAGAATTCACTGTTGTCTCTGGATCTGAGAATAAATTTCCTATTAGACTCCAAAGATAATTAGGTACAATTATCAGTTACCCAGTTTTTGTTCATATATTTCACTTATGAGTATGTCCTTAAGGTGGGGTGGGCAGGGAAATGAGAAAAAATTAGAATTAAGTTATGTCATATACAATGTTTCAAAGTTGATTGTGATCCCGATATGTATATAAAAATGTACCAATAAAATCAATTATTTAAAGAGAAATTTGTTCATTTGACACACAGCTTACAAATCACACAAATTTATTTTTATAAAGAACGGATAATCCACAGTGCACTAAATCCTGCATGGTCGGCACCCTGGTGAGAACAGCAGTGCTCTGTTTTAAGTACTGTAATCTCACACCTCTCTTCAGTGTTAAGTCAACATACAGACAGTTCAGGCAAAACAGCAAAGGTCCCCAAACCTCGATCATGCGAGTGATCTCTGGGCTGAAGTTTTCAGGGACAGAGAAAGGGGGAGCAGTGCCCCCCCTTCAGCTGTGTGTAGAGCTGTTGAACAAAAGCCTCTTTTCTGAGCAAAAAGCCACTGAATGATTTCTGGAAGAAAGTTGTTAGCAGCACAGAAATTCGATATTCTCTTACTTTTTCACATTACTCTCTCAGTTTTCACTTTCAATTTTAATTGAGAAACTTATATATTGTATTTGTATGCTGTGATCCAGGGATACAATAAAACATTACCAAGTAAAATTAACTATTGGAAATATTACCCCGTATACTTATCTTTTTTTAGGGAGAACATTTGAAGTTGACAATCTTAGCAGTTTAAATTATACCACAGATTGTGAACTAGTCTTCATGCTGCAAAATTGATCTCGGAAACTTTCATTCCTCTGTAGAAATGACATTTGTAGCTTTCGAGCCGAGTTTTGCCTAGATGTCTCTATACGGATGCGTGAAAGTACATGTGTGTTTTCTCAGTGCACAGCTTCACTGGAACGCCCTTTCTAGTCAAACTTGAAATGTTTTAAATCATTCTTCTGGGCTTTTTGCTGTTGATTCCCAAGAGAGCTAAAAGCTCTCCACAGTAGCCATGCCGAGGCTTTGAGATTCGACAGGCATTGAAGAGGAGAAACAGCATGTCACACACAAGGCAGAATGGACAACAGAAGAGACCATTCACGGCCTCCACACATAGCAACAGCAACAAGGGAGAGCCTCGTCTTACAGTTTTGTTTGTTTGTTTTGTTTTGGGTTTGTTTGTTTTGTTTTGTTTTTTGAGACCGGGTCTCGCTTTGTGGTTCAGGCTGGCCCTGAGCTCAGCCTCAAACTCACATCACAATCCTCCTGCCTCTGCCTCCCGAGTGCTGGGATTACAGGCGTGAGCCACCACGCCCGGCACTGTGGTATGTGGTACTGGTTGCTCCCAGTATGGTGTGTGGTTACCGGGGATCGAACCCAGGTCCTTGCACTTGCAAGACAGGCCCCGGAACCAGTGAGTTAAATCGCCGGCCCTCGGCTTACAGTTTTTTATAGCACTTGCCACTTCACATTTCCACAAATGGCATACAAAAGTTTCAACTTCTTCGCAGCTGAACCAACACTTGTTATCCTTTCTCAAATGATAGATGCACTACTAAGTGTGAAGTGATATATTGTTGTAGCTTTGATTTGTACTTTCCTATTTATGAATGTTATTGAGTATCCTTCTATATATGTTAGTCATTTCTATAATTTTAGTCATTTCTATAGAAATCTTGGTATTTCTATTTTTCTCTTAGTGTGCTGAGACTGCTATAACAAAATACTATACTCTTGGTGGCTTACACACAAAATTTGTCTCTCGTAGTTCTAGAGTCTAAAATGTCCAAGATTAAGCCTCACACAAATTTGAGGTCTGATAAGGGGTTCAAAAACACAGACTTCTGGATTCATAGACAGTCATCTCCCCACTGTGCTCACAAGTAGAAAGGTCGGGGAAGCTCAGTGAGATTTTATGAAGGCTCTAATGCTATGTGTAAGGGCTCCTCCCTCCTGACTGTATAATCTCTTCAAAGCTCCATCTCTTCGTAACATCATACCGAGTGTTAAGATTTAATGTAAACACACAGTTATAAACTCACAGACACAAACATTCAGTCTACAGCAACTTCTTTGGAAAAGAAGTTTTATTGAAATAAAAAGTGTTCGGAAAATTGGATATCCATAAGAAGAGAAACCAGACTGGACCCTTAAGTCATGCCATATACAAAATCAGAGTGTAGTTAGATCGAAAATGTCCTCGAGTCGTCGGTTCAGAGGTGGGTTTCTCGAGGGTGATGGGGTCATGGCGACGCTGTACCTGTCAGAATATTCATCCACTGATGCGTTTACGCTGACGTGGCTGTTTGGAGGAGGGGCCTAGCTGGGAAAGACCCCAGGTGCCTGGGTGTCACCTGGAAGAGTGTGCTCTTGTCCCTGCTCCTCTCTTCTGTGCTTCCTGGCCACACCTGGGCACTGGCTTTCCTCCACAGTGCCGTTCTACCACGCCATTTCTGCCTCGGAGCCAACTGACTGTGGGCTGACGCCACTGAGACCGTGAGCCAAAACTAACCTCTCCTGTTCTAAGTTGCAGATGTTGGGAATTTTGTCCCAGAAAGAGGAAAGCTAGACAATACCTAAAACTGGTGCTAGAGGTAGAGTTATTGTTGTGACTGTACCTGACCATGTGGTTCAGAAGCCCTTGCAACTGGTGTGCAAGAGTTTTTAAAGGTTTTGAAATATAAGCTAGAGAAGCCCTAGATTCTCGTAAGAAGTACTTGATATGTGATGTGTTGAAGCTCAGAAGACCAGAAGGCTGATAGTAATGTGGGTAGTGGAGGCCAGGCTCGGGAGGTTTCCACGGAGAACAAAGACTCCCTCAGCATTTGAGCCGGAGCCCATGGGTATTACGTGCTGTTGAAGAATTTGTCTATGATTGAGGCATATCCTGAGACTGCAGGACACAACGACTAGGATGGCATCCTAATTAATCTAGGAATGGAAATTTCAAGGCAGCCTAAATTCAGGATGTGCTATGGGTACTTCTGGTATGGGGTATAGCTAGAACTACGTGAGAATCAGAAGAAAACAACACATCTGAGTTATTTGAAAAGTTTTCAGTTTTACTAGAAAGGAAGCACCAATAAAGTTGGTGATAGGAGGATCATAATTTCTGAAAAGATTAGCATTAAAATGAACTTGAGTGCTTTGTACAGGACCAGCAAGAAAGATGCTTGGAGAATATCTCAGAAGTCAGTAAGATCCTACCTATTTTAGGCCCAAAGGGACAAAACTAAAATTTTCATTTTACAAGATAGTCCTTGGATTCTCGTGACAGAAGAGACGCCGGGGATCTGGATGCTTGTGATTTCTGCTCAGTCATCCAGACACTCAGAGGCTACTGCAGCCGTGCTCCAAGGGGGCCTGGCTACTGCTTAAGCCAGTGGTAGACCTTGACATCATTCACATGCCAGGTATTCAGGCATGCACCGTACAAATACTGTGGAGTCAGAGAGGCTCCCATCCACATGTCAGAGCCGCCCAGGGTACCCCTGAGAAGGGAGTCAGTGAAGTTGTGAGAGCAAAACTAAAAGTGACACAGAAACGCCAGGAATTTGTAGAACCCAAGAATGTGCAACGTCCGCTGAAGAAACTCACATACAGTGAGCAGAGCTAGTCTAAGAGAGAGGGGAGGGGGGCTATAGTTAGCAAAATCATAAAAGTAGAGCTCTCCAAGACCTTCAGAGCTCACATCTCAGCACAGCTCGCCTGGGTGCTGGATATGGAGCCCCAGGGTTTAATGTCTGCCTTGAGGAATTTCAGTCTTGCTTTGGTCCAATTTACTTCCCTCCTTTTGTAATGGGAATGTTGACACTGTGCCATATATGTTAGAAGTATTTTTCTTCCTTTTTTTATTTTTATGGAGGTTCACTTCTAAGAGGTTGTCATCAATGTCAGAGGAGAGTTCGGACTTGGATTTATCAGAAATGCAGGAATTGTTAATATATTGGTGATTTTTAGACATGGATTAATTGTATTTTATAAAATGAGTTGGGCCTGAGCCTGTTGGGGGCCAGAGCAGAATGCTGTCATTTAGATTTAAGTGTCTTCTAAAAGTCTTGTGTTTAGAGGTGGGGCTCTGAAGGTGATTGGATGGTGGAGGTATTATACTGATTTCTAGTAGTCCATTAACATATTCACAGCAAAATTTGAGGAACAAAAGTGAGACCTGGGAGAAAGCTGAGAACTCTGTCCATGATAATGTACACAGCAGGAAGAGTAACACGTGGGATTTGCAGAAAGTAAAGCTACATCGACTGGGGCGTGATGGAGCCGGGACCCAAGGCTACCCAAGTTTTGCCAGAGAAGGAAATCACCCCGCATCAGGAGCATTAAAAGAGATTGCAAATAACGACGAAATAGTGTGAAAATATCAGGCCCAAACTGTTGATCTCCACAGGACATTCTAGGGAAGTTCTTGACAAAGGCCCCCAGAATGAACACGTGACTGGGGCCGGCCACTTCTCACTGCGAGGAGCCCGGTATCTGTCGGGAGCCGCACCTTGGGAATTCAGCCATTCCCCTTTAAGATGGTCGCCTCTGGTGCTGCACTGAGTCATCATCAGGAGTTCTGCACTGCTAAGGAGGCTACCAAAGGTCAGTGTCAAAGACCTGCAACCCCCTCTGTGGTTGCTGCCCTGGTCGATTTAAAATTAACCCTGAGATGGCTTGTTCCTGAGGAAGTGAGCTAAATGGCCTATGTCCCCAAGGTATGCATGATAATAATTCAGTTAAACAAGAACGCCATGTTGGCGAGACTGATTGTGTTCACTCTCTATACTGTGACTTGTGAGATAATTAGGTAACATGGCACAACTCCTGTTCTTTGCTGATGGATTAACAACTGTGTCAGAATATATGATGTATAGCTCTGATTAAGTTAAAGTCCTAAGGAAGTATTAACCCAGATAGAATATAGATAGAAATCTTTATAGAACTGAGGATTGGTTACCTCAGTTGCTGTATTTGCTTGATTCTTTGAAATATCCTGTGATTGTTCTTAACCTTTGCGCATGATTGATGAAGTCATTCTACCGACCTAGTTTTTAGGGTATAAAAGAGACCTGAGAAATAAACACGGCGCTCACTCGGTATTGACTGATGAGCCCTTCTAAGCCTCACTGTCCTGTCAATCATTTCTTCTCATCCTAACCCCTCCAGCTTGAGGACCCCGTTGCTCTGCCCAGCTGGCCCCGGCAACTATCTGCTATGGAGGAATGAGAAGATTACAGGAGGATATTACACAGATGATTCTTCGAAACGTCAGGAAACAGCTTTAATTGAACAGTTTCTTCAATATATAAGAAGTAGGAGAGAGTGTGAATATATACATAAAGGACCCTAAGACGACTCGAGCATCCAGCACGCAGTCTCTTGGACGCAGATCCTGAATCACGAAATCGTGACAGCTGAGTGTCGTGTGCGACATGACTCTTGGGTTGCGGTTCGTCCCTGGTAGCTAGTCTGTTCATCTTCACACTTTCTAAAGGAAAAATAGGTGTCTGTTTTCACATAGAAGAAGCTGTTATTGGAGTCGGACAAAGAAGCTCTATTCAGCAGTAATTTGGTGGAAAAAGTTTTGTGGACGGAAAGGGGTTGTCCCCCTTTCACACATTCCTGCGTCTAAATCTCCATAGTCAGAAAAATATTATCGCTATCTGTGGCTCATGACTTCTATCAGCCGCACTTACTGTCAGTAAATTTTAGCTGAAGATGACCATTTGTGCAGATATACATGCAACCTAGTTGTGGATGTTCATTTCATAAGAAGACAGCCATATAAAATTAATACAAAATAATACTGCAAGATCCACAGTAAAGATGTGTATTAACAATAAAAACGAACCCCATTAATTTTCAAGACAAAATAAAATGGTTAGAATTAAGAAGAAACACATATCTGCAATAAATAAGGACCATTCGTATAAATATGAGTTTCAGAGAAACAGATTCAGAACATGGAAGAAGGGTGATGTCTTCAAGTTGGTTGGAGATCAGTTAGCAAAGGAGGATGATGATGCAAACTGCGTGCGGGAGACGGCGGGGCCAGCGGGCCGAGGTGAGTGTGTTCGGCATCGGACTTCCTCCTGACACAGTGCTCGGAGGTCGGAGTGGATGCGCAGAGCTGAACTACGCCAGCAAAGGCTTCACAGACTCGGCAGAGAACTTGTATCTTTGAGGATGATGGGAAGGATAGCAGAAATACTAGTTAGTAGAACTTTGAATAATCCACGGTTAATTGCGGACGGTCGGATACAGTAGTAAAACGTGACCACAAACGCTGACAGCTGCTTTTATATCATCAACTACACTTTGGATGCTTATATTGAACATAGAAGAGAACAGTGAGCCTTTTAGAAGGAATATATTTTCTTTCCTTTTGGAAAGAAGTTAAACCTGGAGCCTGGGTATTCGTTCTTTCACTGTGGATGAGACACTTCGCAGGAAAAAAAAGGAACCAGATTAACTGGAAATCCCCGTCCTTTCTCAGGAAACGCTCCTCTCCTGTAGCCAATGAGGACCAAGAGTCAGGCAGCGTCACTTATCTCCTGCAGACACATCTGAGCAGAAGTTTTAATAAACTTCTTGAGCGAGGTAGAGAAGGCAGAATAACTAAGCTACATGTTGACTCAGAAAAAAAAAGAAAAGGTTGAAAACTTTCTTTAGTAGAATAACTAACACGTGGTTAGGTGGTTCATAAGAAAATAGTATTTGCTCAGTAAAACAAAATGTGGCGAGGACCTGAGTAGCGAGGCGCGCGAGTAACAGACACGATGTCGGATTTCTCCTGCCGATGTGGGACGGTCTGGGTGACCTGGCAGCACAAAAGAAAGGAAGGCGAGAGCGCGGGCGACGGCCTGCCATCCCGGTCACGGCACACAGGGCGCATGTGGGTGAATCTCTTATCCTGCTCAGCTGCCGTGGGCTGTGCACAGACCGAGCAATAAAGAACTTTGTAGCAGACCCTGAGCCACACACTTCCAGGTACTGCATCTTGTTTAATCCTCACATTAACCCTGTAGCAAGTGCGGGCATTGCAGGACATTTTGGAAACTACTGCATCCCATCTCACTGAAAAACATCAATTCATGTCGAAAACTTAGTATTCAATGACTCATTGTTGATTATGAAGATCTACCTAAAAATGAAATGTTGGGCCAGGGAGTTAGCTCAGTGGTTCCGGCGCCTGTCTTACAAGCGCAAGGGCCCAGGTTCAATCCCCGGTAACCACATAACAATACTGGGCGTGGAGACTCACCCCAGCAGCAACCAGTACCACATACCACAGTGGTGGGCATGGTGGCTCACGCCTGGAATCCCAGCACTCGGGAGGCAGAGGCAGGAGGATTGCTGTGATGTGAGTTTGAGGCTGAGCTCAGGGCCAGCCTGAACTACAAAGCGAAACCCTGTCTCAAAAAAATAAAATAAAATAAAATAAAATAAAATAAAAGATAAAAATGAAATGTTTTACACTTTCTACATTATATAATGAAACAGAACATATAGATAGAAAAATAAACATTAAATATACAATTTGGTTACTACACTATCAACATCTGTGGGACTACCCCCCAGGTCCAGCAGCAAACGCCTTCGCTGGCCTCTTCCTCTCTATAATGCTCTCCTCTCCCACCAAAATAACCCACAATAACCCTCCTCTTGGCGTCTGGTTCCTAAAAGAGCATCTTCACAGTCTAATCTTTACCCCTGATGTGCTTAGTGACATCACATGTGTGGAATCACATGGCATGCTCTCTCTTTTTTTCTAATTATTTTCAGTTGTGTGGCCAGAAAAGGGTGGACTTATCTATAAACATGCTGGATCAGATAGATATCCTTCCTGGAAGAAAATTGAAGTTCATCTATCTCACATCATACATAAAATCAATTCCAGTGGCATGTGTCTATACATAAAAAGCAGTTCAATAATACCTTTAAAAGGTAATATTTGAGAATATCTTCATGATCTCAGAGTATAAAAAGATTTCACAGTAAGGATCCAGGCTGGCGTGGTGGCATAAGCCTATGATTCCAGCTACTCCAGAGACTGGGAGAAGGATGGCGGGCTCATGGCCAGGCTGGGCAACATGGCAAGTCCTCCAGTCAAAATAGAAAGTAAAAAGTAAAAGGTGTGTAGCCCAAGGACAGAGCATTTGTCTAGCGTGTGTCAGGCCCTGGGTCCAGTACACACACACACACACACACGCGTGTGTGCGCACACACACAGTCCAAAGTTCACTAATCACAAAGAAAAAATTAACCTACAGTCACAGTATGAAATATATAAATAGGAACAACCACAAATCATGGAGCATGCTGTGGTGCCGTGGACGGCCTGAGAAGGCTCCTGACGAAGACCAGAATCGCGCTCTCCTGCGGGCGCCAGGGGCCTCTCCCCGGCCGAACTCTAGTATTTGTTGTTAAGAAAAAGAGAAAAACGGCAGAAGAGTGTCCTCTCGGATGGCTTGGAAGTCACAGAAGGGACGAGGGCGGGAAACCTTGGGGCCCCGCGTGGCACCCACACCGCCGAATGGCGTCCGTGAGCGCGTGGGAGTTGAAGGAGAGGGAGGAGGTAGGACAGAGCTCTGTCCTACACAATCGGTGTTGCTGGCGCATAGCTCCGCTTCCTGTCACCGTCTTTGGTCACCGACCCGTCCCCTCCTGTGCATGAGGACAGGCTTCACCCCTGTGCCACCTGAGAGTTGGTGGATGACCTCACAACGTGACCAAAGTCACCTCTTTTAGGAGCCAGACGCCAAGAGGAGGGAAGGGAGGGGGCGATACAGAGATCACCCTACGCATCACTTTCAAAGTCAGAAAGAGGAAGTTCATCTCAATGTCGATCTCAATTCCCATTTCAGGCAATGATATCAGTTAACAGCAATTGCTAACTGATCAATTACAGGCGCCAGATGGTATAGGAAGAGCTACAGGGGCCAGAGAAGCATGAGAGATAATCAGTGCAGTCCAAAGAGCAAATGTTTATTAAGCATCAACTACTTCAAAAAGAGTGTATGAGAACATAGATGCAGGCCTCATGCAGATCAATACCTACCAAACAAGAAACACAGCATACAGAGTCAGAGATGCTATATCTCTGTGCCCTGTTCTCTCACTCCCGCAGTTCCCAGAGCATTGCGTGGTTCAAGAAAGCTAGCTGTCCGTAGTTGCTAAATAAACAATAAGTATAAAATATGGACATTATAAATTATAATGAAAATACAAAATGATGTAATAGTAAGTTAACAACATTGAAGAATACTGAAGATAAGGTACATTCATATAGAGTGGAGTTTTTAGAGAAAAGTTGAAAATAGTTCACTGGCAACTGGGAGACTTGAAGCGGAGCGGATGAACCGCAGAGAAAAGAAAGCGCCAGGAAGTGTATTCTCAGCGGGAGCAGCCCTGGGTGGGGACCGGAGGAGGTGGGGCGGTTTGGGAAGACGCCGACACTGGCCGACGCGAACGTCCGGACTGCAGAGCAGGTTGTGGGTGTGAAGGAGGCTTGACGGGCGAAAGGCTCTGGAATCTGAGCAGAGAAGTTACTGCCTCAGGGAGGAGATGAGTTGGAACATAAAACCTAGGCGCCGGTGTGACCCGGCCTGAGTGTCCCCTAATTGTCCACTGTAGTTGGCATCTTGTCCACAGGGTGGCGCTGTGGAAAAGCACTTTCCGCTTTCCGAGGAGAGGCGAGTGGAGGTATTTAGGTCCATGCGTCTCAGGCAGTTCTCTTTCTAGGCAGTTTGTCTGATCCCTGGAGTTTTATTTTTAAAAAGAGCGAGGCTGCCACCCTTCCCCCTCTTCTTCCTGGCTCAAGAAGTGACCACTTGACCCAGCACGTGTCTCTGTCATTGCCATCAACCACTCACCATCTGCCATGTGACCTTGACCAGAAATGAGAGAATATCAGCACCACGACCTTGAGACTCCAAAAACTGTGAGCTGAGCAATCCTCTTTTCTCTGCAGCTGAGTAATCCTTTTTCTCCCATCTCCTGGTGGTCAAGAATTTCTTTGTAGTGATGAAAAGCTGAGCGGTACGTTTGATATAGGAGGTGAGCAAGACTAGGTGGGGATGGGGGGATGGGCGTCGGTGCTACTCAGCGGGCTGTAGCTTTCGGAACTTGTGCAGAGCGTCACACCGGGCAGAAGATGTGGAGCGTCTCAGAACGGTCTTTCTCTTCCCCAGAAGTATCTTCTTTCCGGAGGCTCTGGTGTTCAAAGACTTACAGCTCTAGTTGCTTCTTTATCTCGATCTCTACACTTCAGATGAAGCTGCTGAATTTTCTGGGTAAAAGCACTTTATTTAAAATGCCCACTGCTGTCTGCTTCCTTCCCTTACAACCACTGGATAAAGCTACTCACTTGTTTCTAGAACATTCTGCGGTACTTCTTCCGTAGCCCTAGCATTTGTCTGATTTCAAGACCCTGTGAGAAGGTGGCTCAGAGGGTTATAACTTATGTGAGAAAAGAAGATCTAACACTTGGAATTTTTAGGAAGAAGTACGTAGATTGCCAAAACTCCCCCCTTTTCATTTTTAAGCTTGATTTGCATGTGTGTAGCGTGCTAGACCGAGTTTCTTGCTCTTTTCTGGTGTAGTTGGAAAACTCTTATCCAGGAGTAAATAGAAAGGGAGCTCTTATGATGCTTGCATCTCATTACTGCAGAAAATGTAACTTAGTGGTGAGAAGACTGAAGGAGAGAAAAGAGGCTGATTGAGGCTTGTTCTCCCACCTTCTGGTGGTCAGAAGAAAAAGCAAGATCAGCGCTGGAAAATAAAATCAATGGTTGTAGATCCTGGTAGACATTTTCTAATTATCTCATTTCATCATTGTAACAACTCTGAAAGTAACATCTTATATAATTTTTGGAAGTAATAATAAGAATAGGAGAATTATGTCCTGGTGGCAAAGAAAAAAATAAATGAAAAATCTTCTCTATGGAGAATATAAATTTATTTTGAAGTGTGTTAATGCTGCAGTGGTACAAAGCCTTCTTGAGGCACTGACACTGGCAGTCGAGTGGCCTGCGGCCTCGTTTCCTAGGAGCTCAGAGCCGACTCGCACTCGCTGCAACACAGGGCAGAGCGCTCAATGGATGCGATTATGTAAGAGCACAATTTAGTGAGGATATGCCTTTTCAAAAGTTGGAAAAATTGTTTAAATGTCTTATAAACCTGTAAGAACAGTAAAAATTGGAGCTTTCCACGCGTGTAGAACCGCAATGTTCATTAAAAGGTGTTCATTAAAAGGTGTTCATTAAAAGGAGATGATGAAATTACCCTAAAAACGGCAGGCAAAGAGGAGTCCTGTCGGATAAATGGAAGTGAGTATAGAGAGTAAAGACCACCGGACAGGGATGGGAAGTCACGTGACTAGTCCCAGTGTGACTGTGAGGCCAGCAAGTAAGAGAACCGAAGGTCTGGATTTCCTGAGCAGGAATAGTCTCATAACTGTACTAGAAAATATCATTTGAGGAAGACGAGTCCTCTGAGAAGAAATGGCTCTTCCCTTTTCATAGGCAGCGGCCACAGGCTCAACCCTCAAGCCCAAGATGTGTCTCATGCGTTGCAATTCAAACAGGTTCCCACTTGGGAAAGCATCCCAGTGTTTTGCAGTCGTGCATTGTCAGGAAGAGAAGCGTTCCTGGAAATCCCCATTTCGTGTGTGTGTGTGTGTGTGTGTGTGTGTGTGTGTGTGTGTGTGTGTGTAGGGGGGGGAATATGCCAGATGGAAAGTCAAGGGAGCACATTCTGTAGTTGTGAAGCAGAGAGGAGAGTGAGGCTCTCGGTATTTAGGGTCAGCGGGAGGGGGAAGGGTGTCTGATATTTTTATGAATCTGTGGGAAGTCCCTAGTCATTTCTGAAGGAGAAGGAAGTGACTAGACGCTGGGTTCTCCCTGCTGGAGATGCAGTAGGCAGGACGGGCACCGCGCCTCCGACGCAGCAGGCCCACACCTGCTGGCCGTCACAGGACAGCTGACCAGAGTCCCCTTCCCACGCCCTGATCAGTTCGCCTTACCAAAGCAGTACTTCAGGTGCACCGGCCCGATTCCGCCAGATTTGTATTTTGCTCAACTGCTGGGGCTTCAGCGCCTATCTGTAGAATTTCCCAAAACTTCACAAACATTCGTCGAATTAATGAATGTGTGGCATGTTAAAACTAATAATGTTAAGAAATTTGAGGTGGTAAGATGCAGGCCCAGTTCTACCTAAATTCAAAATCTAATAATTAAAAATACTGGTTTATATGAAATTAAAAATACTAGTTGATCTGGAATCGTCGGCATATTAGAATAAATAGTCTAGAGAAAGTTCATTCTATGAGTTCCAGCAACTCAATGCAAATTTCCTCCTCCGATGTCCTGTAATAAAAAGTAGTATTCTGTCTGATCTGCTACTCTGAAACGCAGATAGTGAAATATATTCATATATAATAGGATGTAAAGAATACTATTTTCGTGGTTATGGGATCATAATTTTGGCACCAAGTCCTTCCCTTGGTCGAGTGGTTTACTCTTTTGTTCTTCTATTTCTTCATCACTAAATTGGAGGAATTGAATTACACAGTCCCCAGGTTAATACCGTTTCCTGGAACGTGGTAAATATTGGCAAACATCTATCATTTTATTCTACTATCATTGGTCCTTTCAGCGACTGAAATTAATTACTGGAGAGAGTTCTAAGACAAATCCCAACAAAAATTATAAATTAAAACTTTCAACTATTCAAGACAAATATAATTCCTCAATAACATGATTTACCAGTGTTAATTTTAAAAATCTCCTCATGAATCATTTTTCCAAGTTGAATAAGCCCATTATGAACATTCTAATTGTGAACTTTCACAAATGTAATGTATAAGATTCACGGATGTACAGTATGAGGCTCAGTTTGTCAGGTTATGAATGAATCTGACTTACACATATTTTCTCACAACTGTACTCTTTCATAAGTGGGGACTTACAGTAAAAACTGAGAATGTAGCTCAGGATAGAGGACTCACCTAGCATTTGCAAGGTCCTGGGTTCCATTCCCCAACATCATCACACACAAAATCCCAACTGTCGCTGAGAAGCAAGACAAGGTCATTATTTGTTGAAGTTATTCTTGGGGTATTTGTGTCATAATTCAGAAGCTGGTCAGCACAGAACTGGTGCTCTTTACTTCTTAACTTAAAACTGTAGAATGGAATCTTTGCAATCCATGAGATCCTAAAACCAATTCTACTCTCGGGTAAAGATACAATTTCTATGAATCAGACAAGAAATATGGTAGCTTAGTTTTATTACTCTGTGTTCACTAGCTTTCCAAACTACTTCCTAATTAATGACCATGTAGGTAGAACTGCAAGTCACTCCTTGCTAATTCCATATAGATGTTTCACTGAGAGCCTAGTTTTGGTGCTTGTGTTTCTAATACAGGTGGACAACTTCATAATATTCGCAGTGATAAGGAAGGTGGAGAAGTAAAGATCTTCATTTCAGAAATGAATCAGGAGTTGAAAAAGTGGGTTATACTTCATGCACATAAGAATGTTCCTCCGCAGGATTATGTATTGAGGATTCCTTCAGATCTGCCTAGAGTAATCTAAAGGAAGTAGACTGAAGACACTCACGAAAGAGACACCAGCACTGCTTCACAGGGTGGCAAGAACGATGGGGAAGCGTGTTCCAGGGGAGGGGGCATCTTAAGGGAGGTCAGTGGTAATCTTTCCTCTACCATCATGAATTCTTTAAGTCTGCATTGTATGTCTGGGTCACCCCCATGTTCACTGTAAGTGACAGTCCCTCCTGAGCGATCCATAGTGCAGTACTGAGTGGCAACTTGATTTCTTACACATTTATCATTCATTCTCTACTTTGAAAATTAAAGTTTTTTCTTGTCTCCTAGTTTGTCATTGATTGACACTAAGCTAGGAGTCATTAGGCCTCATGACTCATGGTGGACATTAGGATTTCATGCTTCTAACAAGGCAGGGAAAGTGGCTCAGCTTTGGGTGCTGACAGCAAGTAGCACGATGTGGGGGAGGGGAGCAGACGGGAGCTGGGTTTAAGTGTGTCAGGTCCCTGACAGGCAAAAGATGGTGAGGAAAATTTATTAACTTGGGAAGAGTTTAATTATAAATCTGTTTAAAAGCTATTTTTCTTACCTGGTTGGTAGATTTTCTCTCAACCCAGAAAGAGTTATAAAGTTGAGATTAAAAAGATAACTCCAGGGGGCCGGGGCTTTAGCTCAGTGGTTCTGGAACCTGTCTTGCAAGTGTCTTACAACAATGTTGGGCATGGTGGCTCACGCCTGTAATCTAGCACTCTTGGGAGGCAGAGGCAGGAGGATTGCTTTGAGTTCAAGGCTGAGCTCAGGGCTAGCCTGAAATACAAAGCAAGACCCTGTCTAAAAAAAAAAAAAAAAAAAATTTAAAAGAAGACATCCCTTGTTTCTGGGTAGGAAGAACTAATATTGTCAAAATAGCTATACTCCCACAACTACTATATAGATTCAGTGTAATCTTGACTGAAATCCCAACAACATATTACACTGACCTAGAGAAAATAATCCAAAAATTCATCTGGAACCACAAAAGACCTAGAATAACAAAAGCAATTCTAAACAACAAGGACATAAAAACTGCATGGCACTGGCAAAGCAACAGACCTGAGGATCAGTGGAGCAGATTAGAAGATCCAGATACACTGAGTCACCTCATCTTTGACAAAGAAGCCAAAAAACCTCAGTGGAGGAAAGATAGCCTTTTTAACAAATGGTGCTAGAAAAACTGGGCTTTAACTTGCCAAAGACTAAAGCTAGGCCTATCTCTTTCACTGTGTACCAAGATAAAAATCAAAATGGATTAAAGACCTAAAAATTAAAATAAAAACACTAAACCAGCTGCAAAGCAGGTGAGGTAAAACTCTTGAAGACATTGGCTTAGGGAAAGACTTCATGAGCAAAAACTCTATAGCACAAGAACTGGCAGAAGAAATCAACAAATGGGACCTCATCCTACTGAGAGCCTTCTGTGCAGCAAAGGAAACCACTAGCAGAGCGAAAAGGCAACCAACAGTATGTGAAAGGATCTTTACCAGCTATTTCTCAGACAAAGAGCTACTATCTAGAATATATAAAGAGTTTTTAAAAATCAGCCCACTCAAATTTAAAGACCCAATTCAAAAATGGGCAGCTGAAATGACTAGACACTTTTCAGAGGAAGAAGTAAGAGCAGCTAAGAAGCACCTAAAGAAATGCTCAGCATCATTGGTCATTCAAGAGATGCAGATGAAAACAACATTGAGGTTTCATCTCACTCCACAAAGAATGGCTGTTATCTCAGAATTAGCCAACAACAAATGTTGGTGAGTCTGCGGAGAAAAAGCAACCCCTTCTCCACTATTGGTGGGAGTGTAGACTCGTACAAACTCTGTGGAGATAAGTTTAGAGATTCCTCAAAAAACTAGGATTAGAAGTCTTATTTGACCCTGCTATCCCTCTGCTAGGTATATACACAAAAGAATTAAAGATTCATATCACAGTGACATATGTGCACCCATGTTAATAGAAGCTCACTTTGTGATTGCTAAATCTTGGAAACATCCAAAATGTTCATCAACTGGAGACTGGATAAAGAAAATGTGTTTTTTTTTATAGAATCAAGTATTATTTTGCCATAAAAATGATAAGATCAAGTCATTCATACTCAAATCAATGTACCTTCAGGATATCCTTATAAGTGAAATAAATAGGTCACAGATGTGTAAATATCATATCTTTTCTCTGGTATGAGAAAATGAAAATGTAAATGAGTTCTAGAATATAAGAGATTTTGTGAAATAGAAAATATTTAAAAGGAAATGAGATGTAGAGGTAAGTATAAGGGGAGAAATAATGAGATGGTAATAAAAAGGGAAAGTCTATGTATTTAGGGGGCTGGGGAGTATAGGGTGGGTAGGGGAATGGGAAAAAATGAGAATTAAGTTATGTTATATATACTGGTACAAATTCTCAGTGCTGAAAGCGACCATGATGTGTATATATAATGTACCAATAAAGATTTGGATTTAAAAATACAACCGAGCAGAGATATTTACTGTGAAGTGAAAGCAGAAAACAGTATTTAAAATGAAAGCAAACAGCCCCAGGCAAATGAGCCTAGGAAGAGCCCGAACAGGTTGCCAAAGGGACTCTGCGTCTGGGGCGTTTATCCTCAAAAACCACCACGACTCAGTCAAGCTGAGATTAACCTGCGGGGCTGCAAGCAGGAAAGGGTGACTCAGGACTCGGGGGAGGTAGCTGGTGTAGTGCATTAAACACCATCAATGTCATTTGTGACCTTAAACTGAAAGAAGTCGCTCTCTATAGGGCTCTGAACACCTTGTTCCTGGGCAGGGAACTCTCAGCAGCCCAGAGGCCTCTGTCTGTGCAGCCGCTGGTGCCCTGGCCTTATCCTGCTCCTCCACTTCATCGTCCCACTTCCCTCTTCGCCGTGGCCTTGCCCGCGCTGCCCGTGACTCTATTTTCCAGGACCCTTCCCGTAATTCTCTGCGCTGTGGCCAGTGCACTCTGGGAAACCTTCCCACCCTCCCACAAGGTCCTGCTGATACTCAGCATCTAATATTCACTCTGTTTTACTGATTGTTTAGATCACTCTTCTTAGGATAGGAAAATGATACCCATGGGCTTAGAAAACAGGACCCAGTGGTCTTCGAGTTCATTCTCCCAAGTCTCTTGTTATTTCCCTGCTCCACTGTGGTCCTCAGAGAGAAGTAACCCGAGGGAGAGAGAGTGATTCCAGATGGAGAGCAGGTCACAGCAGCACTGTTGCCACCTCGAGTCTAGGAATGAGGAAGAAAAGTGGTGAATGAGGCCTGAAGGCAGAGGGCGTTATGTAAAATTGGCCACCTAGAACATGAGTGACCTGTGGGCAAAATCCTCCTGGGTTTCCCAACAGTAAAATACACGAGGGTGCTGATGCTGGCACGCCCATACCGGCTAGCAGGAGGCCACCCGGACGTCCGTGACGTCATCACTGCAGGACTGACGTTGAATCTGTCTCCAGTCCCATGGCAGATCCCATCATCCCCTTCCAGATCAAGGCAATCTGGTAGACCCGAGGGCAGGGCGCCCAGAAGACACCCAGAGACTTTCTTCAGTTGCTTCCCTTTCCTAAAACTCTGACATTTAAATGTAACACTCAGCTCTAACACTGACATAGAGATGTTGATGATGAAGCCACTTTGAGGAAACTGTCTTCAAGGCCATAATGGCTTCCTCTCCAGCCAATGAGGAATGAAAGTGAGGCAGCATCACTTGTCTCTGGAAGACTAAGTAACCAAGTGGCATTACCCAGAATGCATTGAGGAGGAGCTATAGCGTAAAAGAACCTATCTGTAAATGTGTGGAATCATCAGAAAATTGAAAATATCTGTTAGGTTTATAGTAAAAAGTTACTGGACAGAGGTGTCATATTTATCAGACTTAAAGTAACAATAGAAATTTACCAGGGCCAGGGATTTAGCTCAGTGGTTCTGGTGCCTGCCTTGCAAACTCAAGGGCCTGGGTTCAATCCCCATAACCACATACAGCAGTACTGGGTATAGAGACTCATGCCCACCGTGGTGGCTCACGCCTGTAATCCCAGCACTCGGGAGGCAGAGCCAGGAGGATTGTTGTGAGTTCAATCCTGAGCTTAGGACCAGCCTGAACGACAGAGAGACCCTGTTTCAAAAAAAAAAAAAAAAATTATCAGCAAATATATATGGGCAAATGTAATCAATAATGTTTTCCTTTCACTACATTTATCTTTTAATTTTATACTTAGCTTTCTAATACAGTTTTCATTTTTACACTTACTATTTCCCAAAAGAAATTTTTCTTGTTATGAGGAGGCAATTGTCTCACAAATACTCCTGAAGTTTCTAAATATGTAGTTGGGGATGTGTTAGGACTATTTCTAGCAACACGTTCAAGGCAGCTGCAAAAAGAGGGTCATTTAGACCAATCTGATGGCTGAGTCACCTTCCCGCCTGTGTAAGCATGCAGATCCTCAGAAACTGCAATGCTGATGATAAAGAAATGCATATTTAAAGAAAATTCTCTATGAAGAAATGAATGAAAAATAAGAAATAGATATGCAGAATTATGAAGTTATTAGGAAATAGAGGTCATAAAAAAGAGTAATATACTCTATGCCTATCTCAGTTTCTGCTTATATTTTCTTCTTCTTCTTCTTCTTCTCCTCCTCCTCCTCCTCCTCCTGCTTCTCCTCCTTCTTCCTCTTTTTTTTTTTTTTTTGGATACAGGGTCTCACTTTGTAGTTCAGGCTGGTCTGAACTCACTATGTAGCCCAGGTCAGCCTCAAACTCACAGCAATCCTCCTGCCTCTGCCTCCTGTGTGCTGGGATTACAGGTGTGAGCCGCCATACCGGCACTGTGGTACGTGGTACCAGGACTGAACTCAGGATCTTGTGCTTGCCAAGCAGATGCCAAAACTACTAAGCTAAATCTCCAGTCCTTTTTTCTTTTTTGAAAAAATCATTGATAGGGCCAGGATTTAGTTCAGTGGTTCCAGTGTCCACCTGGCAAGCACAAGTTCTCGAGTTTGATCCCCAGTACCCCATAACACAATTATGTTACACACCTTTAGTTTGAATTCTGGCTCCTCTGACACTTAGGAAATTCTCCATCTCCTCCATGCTATCATTTTCTGGTTAGCAAAATGGAAAAGAGCCATAATTTACTAGGTCTACTTCATGGTATCATTGTAAAGATTAAGGTACTTAATAAAGGAACAGCCCTTAGAAGAATGCTAGCATGTAACAAGTACCTCATAAATATTAGACATTATTATCATTCTGATTTCAAATACATGATTTTTATTCTTTAGGAAGTTAATCTAGGATTGCAAACTATCAAGCCAGGCCAAGAGCTTGTTGAACAATCTGTTCTATTTGTATTCAACTAAAAGGAAAAAGTGTGGGCCGGGGAGTTAGCTCAGTGGTTCCGGCACCTGTCTTGTAAGCGCAAGGACCTGGGTTTGATCCCCGGTAACCACATACCATACTGGGCATGGAGACTCTCACCCAGCAGCAACCAGTACCACATACCACAGTGCTGGGCGTGGTGGCTCACGCCTGTCATCCCAGCACTCGGGAGGCAGAGGCAGGAGGATCGCTGTGATGTGAGTTGGAGGTTGAGCTCAGGGCCAGCCTGAACCACAAAGTGAGACCCTGTCTCAAAAAACCTAAAAAAAAATTTTTTTAATAAATAAAAAAATAAAAGGAAAAAGTGCTACAACTACCTCTTGCATATGAAAGAATAGATTTCAAATGTTTTGGTGTTGTTTTTTTTGAGACAAAGTCTCACTATGTAGCCCAGGCCAGGACTGAACTCAACTATGTAGCCCAGGCTGGCCTTGAACTGGTGATCATGAATTAGCCTCTTCAGTGCTGGGATTACAAACATTGATCCCAATACCGAGCTGAAAGAATCAGTTCTGACATGCAGATTATGCAAGAATAAATAAGGAAATATGAGAGCTTAGCATAGAAATTACCTTTGGCCACTATATGTAAGAACTCATCTTTGACTAGAAAATGGCCCAGCAACTCTAACTGCATATCACACAGATATAACTGAGTTCTAAAACTTTATCAATTTAGGGCACATCTCAGGGTAGAAATATGTGGACTTTGATTTCCTCATCAAAAAATTGGTTAATATGTAGCCTAATTTTAAAATTAGGATATGACAATATCTATTCCTTTGAAGTGCATTAAATCCCACTTGCAGAGAAATGATGACAGACTGTAAGATAGTGTAAGTTTAATTGGCATATGTGTATGTAATGAATCATATATCCCAGTGGTCCTCAGATATTTTGGTTCTAAGACATATTCTTAAAAATCACTGATGCTTCCACAAACTGTTTTATGTATATAATCTGTATTGCTATTTAGGGTATTAGAAATTAAAACAAAGAAAAATTCTAAATATAAGACCACACAAGAACACATTTTTTTTTATGGTACTGGGGATGCAACTCAAGCCCTTGGCCTTCCAAGATAGGCGCAGTACCAGTAGAGCTAAATCCCCAGCCCATAAGCACACCTTTTGTTACAACTGTCAGAACGATGACTGTCATTCATCACATAGTCTCAGACAAAGCCAGTGTAGTCACAAAAGGAAAAGGAAAAGTCAGAGCAAGAACCACTGGTATGTGTGTCTACACTGACGGGCAAGATTATATGTGCTCAGTAATTCAAAAATAAAATATTAGCTACTCTCAACACTTTTTCTGGTTTTTCTTATTCTGACTCCTTACTTTTTTTGGCCAGGGATTTGTTTTGCTTTGTTTTGTTCATTCTTGTGCCTTTGTACTAATTTATCTGAGTTAGGTGGAAGGTCAGTCCTGTAGAAAGAGTCAAAAGTTCTTTGACGAGAAAAAAGCATCATGATTTGGCTTTTCTTTCTGAAAAAAATTATACAATAAGCTTTTCTGGTGTGAGGAAGACATGGACCTTGCATCTGATACTTGTGACTGCCACAGTACTTCCTTGTGGAAAAAATGGACAAGAAGGGAAAACCATTATTTTTGATACGTCTTCCACTGGTATTTCATAAGTGATACCTGAGAGAGCCTCAGGGACTAACTCCATCAAACAGTAGGGTAACCCGTAGTGCACAAAGATTTCCTGCTGGAGGATTGATTACAATCTTGCAAGTGCAAGCAGTTGCCTCCTCCAGGAGTTGCACCTCAGTACCGTTAGTTAGTGCAGAGTGGAAGAAAATGAGAGAGGCAGATTCCAGAGCAGGTCAGTCTCAGGGACAGTTCTTGTTCCTGATAACTTTAAAGTGTAGTACTTGTTCTTAGGAAGAACGTTCGTTCTCCTGCTCCTGGGCTCCATCTTCTAATGTTGTAGACAATTTTCCTTACACTGGCATTTGCCCTAGGAAGCCTGTTTCAGCCTCTCAGAAGCTCGGTTTCAGCCTCATAAACACATTGCTGGTGACAAAAGTGTGGTACTGCCGCAGCTCCATGGCGTCTGGGTGGCTCAGACCTTGGCATTTCCAAATCTTTGTGGCTCCAGTTCAGGCTCTGGTTGCTTCTGGCCTTGGATACCGCTCCAGCACCAGCCAAGTGGAGTCAGTACCCACCCACGGGGTGGGGAGCTGTCCGTGGTGCTGCCGGAGGTCTTGTTCTGATCATTAATTCTGATTACGTCTGGAGAGTAACCTCATCGTATGTCTTCATTTTCTCACCGGCCTGGCTCATAAATATATGATATATTTGAGGACAAAATTTCACAGTTAAAAGCATAAAGAAGCCTGAATCTGTATATATTGGCGGCAATAGGGAAGAGAGTATGAGGAGACGAGCCTTTATGTTCTGGCGATGCCCTAGCTGCCTCCCGCTCCCAGACACCTGGGGAGACACCTGAGTTCAACCCTTATCCTTGTCCTGTTCCTTCCCTCTACTGACACTTCCCAGAGTTTGTTTGTTAACTGAAACAGCACGGATCTGATTCACTCCAGTGTAGTTAATTTGGGATTCACTGCCAGTTTAATAAATAGACCCTAAACGAGGAGACTACTGATAAATCTTGAGATTCATCAAGAGTGAGCAGACATAAAACAGGAAGTGCCCTCTGGATTTCTTGAAGCGGAAAGACTGCAAGGTGTTCATATGCAGGGTTATCATTTCTTTTCAGACCAGAGTGGGATTCGTCCTTGGTTTAAGTTCCAGCTCTTGACTGTGACCTGGAGCATAAGGCAGTACTTGATCCTCCTGCACCTGATGACTCCAGGTTCTCGTGCACGTGGAACGTGTTTCCAGACTGAGGAGCGTATAGACTCTGAAGGCACCTGTGCAGCAAGTTATCTACCCTGCCTCACCTGAATCCCAGATGCCGCTAGGCTTTGAGGACAAATGACCTGTACAGAAACTAGGTTGAAATTCTTCCAGAATTAAGACATTGAATATTTTCCTCTCCAACACATGGAAACAGCATCATTTGTCTTTGGCCCTGAAGAACTGAGGAAAAAACATCTATTTCTAAGAAAAGGAAAAAAGTATTCATTAATAAAGGCAAAAGGAGGCCAGGGATTTAGCTCAGGTGGTACCATGCCTATCTTGGAAGCACAAGGACCTGAGTTTGATGCCCCATACAGCAAAACAAATAAAAATAAAAAGTATCACCAAAGGCAAAAGGAATTTCTAATTCATACATCTAACAAAAAATTAAAGAACCATTTTTTGAAGCCATAAAAGAAGATAAATTTGATGTTTCTAGGGAGGAACGTGATGTATGTTTGATTTAGTTTCTTTCAACATCTATATGAATTTTTAAACATTGATGTTGTGTTTCTAGGATTCAATACAAAAAGTGACTACATGCAGAAGTTTGTCTAACATTGTGATAAGAGGGAGCATTTCTAACAATAGTTAGCTGTCTTCTCTATTCCACTGCTTAATATTCAAAAGTGCTCTGTTTTACATTTATATTATCTTTGTGTTCTTATGCAGAGATAATTTATTCCAGTATCTTTAATGGCAATATTAATAATTATAGCTTTGGTATAGAGAACTAAATCCTAAAGATAGGTTTGGGTCACAGGTGGAGGGAGCAGAGCACTTTGCAGCTCACCTGATTCTGCTCCCCCCCACACACAAATACAACCTCATCCCCATCAGGAAAGCATGAGCTAAACTAGAGTTTCTTAACCAGGAGAAGACTTTGTAGAAGTTGTATGTAATTGAAACAACCATGAAACACTGAACATATTTTCTTCAACAAATGAGAATCAGGTGTAGGGCAGCATCTCTTGTCTCTGGAAGACTAAGGTATTTAGAAAACTCACAGGAAGAG
>PVIR01015102.1:28611-39270 GCA_004026965.1 Petromus typicus | reverse complement strand
GCATGGGAGTCGGGGTGGGGAGCAGCAGAGTGCAGGGCATGGGCTTTGGTGACTGACTAGAATTCAACTCTCAGTGCTGCCACTTCCTCATTGTATTAGTTTGTTTTCTGTCTACTGTAACAAAGTATCTGAGGCTAGGTAATTTGCAAAGTAAAAGGGGTTTGTTTAGCTCATAGTTTTGGAGATTCAAGGCCATGGAACTGGCATTGGCTTGGTCTTCTAATAGGTGGCATCACAATGAGAGAAAAGGGGGGGGGAGTGATCACACAGCCAGACAGGAAGGCAAAGAGCAAGTGACAGGCAGACTACCTTAATCCCTTCTAAGGGCAGCCCCCCCCAGCGACCTAAAAGCCTCCCGTGATAGCCCAGCTCTTAAAGGTCCAGCACCCCCCAGCATGGCCATATGGTGGAATAAGCTTCCCATACAGGAATCCTTGGGCTACAAATTCAAACCACACGCAAATCAAGCACCATTCATTGGCCGTGAGCAAGCTGCTTGCCTTCTTTGTACTTTAGTATATCCTCACCTGTCAAATAGGTATCATGGGCCCGATTCCTATGGTTCTAGAGTTGAAGAGCATCTAGCTATTTGTACATAACACAGTACTATTTTCATGATTTTATTTTATTTCTATTAGTCTGTCTCGGTTTCCTCATCACCCACGACTCCTGAGGGAGACTCATCCCGACCATTTGGCTGTGATATGAACCTTGATGCCTTTATCCTACAGAAGTCTCCCTGCAGGGACTAGAACCTCCACTCAGCTATCTCCGGGTCCCCAAGATGTCAGCCTCCCAGTTCCCACTTCCCCAGGGCCAGATCTCCAGAATCCAGCCCACAGCCTGGCATGTCCCCTGACCCCACGGCTCACTCTTCTCCCTCTGCCCCCTTAGTAGGAGCCCCGAGACCACAAAAGGCATCATGCTGAGCCCTCTTGGAACATAACACTTGCTTGCTGAGTAAGCTCCCCTTCTAGCTAAAATCGTTTTTCCAATAGTGCAGCTTTCCTGCTAATGAACTGGCTAACTAATCTTCAGCTCAGTTCCAAGTGTGTACAACTCCATTACAGTCAAAAGCACTTTCAGATAGCTGGTCCTGGCTTTTCCTGCCCAACACCACAAACCTATGTCTCTTGCCTTCCTACCATAATTTACACATTGAAGTTTTAAAAATCTAAGCATATTGGTTATATTTTGTAATACTGAAGCCAGGTGCCTTTCCTCCCAAAGCTCTTTTGGCCAAAATGGTAATATTGATCCACTGCGGTATTGATTGGTGCCAGGCAATGGGCCAGGCATACCAATATGGATACATGAAACCTAATCTTACAAGGTAAGCAATAGCATTGTCATTCTTATAGTTTGTAACTGGAGGGGTTTTCCTGCACTGAAAAGCCCTCCAAAAGAGAGGCTGGCCACTAGCCTGCTACCTCCTTGAAAGCAGAGGAATTAACGCCCTGTGTCTAGATCCCCCCGCACTACTCTGTGCCCATCTGACCCAGGAAGGTCCTCGATGGAGGGCACTTGGCAGGTGCTTCTTGGAATCTGCTCAGCTGTCTCTCTTGTTCAGTGCTATTACATTGTATTGGAGGTCACGGCTTCAAATGCTGGGCTTGTGACACCCCCACCTCTCCCTCGACCTCAGTGAGATTATGCCCTGCATGTGGGAAACTCTCCACTCCTTGGCACACACCTCTCTTGGGCTCCAGATCCTATCAGTACCAAGGTGCCAGGTCAACACTCAGCTCATTGTCTTTCTCCTCAGACCTGCTCCTCCTGAGTTCCCTTCATCGGTGAACTTTCCACCATCCTCCAGCGTCCCCCAAGCCAGAAATCCAGCATCACCCTGGGTTCCACTTTCTCCCTCATCAACCAGCCCCGCCTGCACCAAATCCTGGCATTTCTTCCTCTTAACACACCCAATGAGCCTCTCATCGTCTCAGTATTTTTCACTGTATTACTTCCTTCCATAGCTTCCTGAGTCATGGAAAGGACCCTACACAAGTTTGGCACTGGCATTTCCCATAGACTATGCTCTGTTGTTACAAGCAACCCTTTGGGATCAACATCATAGGGTGCGGCATGTGAAAACTGCCGTTCTCATGGATCACAAGCAGTTCCACGTGTGTGTGTGTGTGAGTGAGTTCATATCGTTCACACAGATACTGTCATTACCCTGTCACGGGCACAGGGGCTTAATGGATGAGCTACTCCCTCAGGTCGTGTGGTTTGTTTGCCAGGGAGCCAAGATCTGAACACAGGGGTGTGTTGCAATTTCTAAAAGCCATGTCTAGGGGCCGGGGATTTAGCTCAGTGGTTCCGGCGCCTGTCTTGCAAGCGCAAGGGCCCGGGTTCAATCCCAGTAACCACATACAATACTGGGCGTGGAGACTCATGGCCAGCTGCAACCAATACCACATACCACAGTGCCAGGCGTGGTGGCTCATGCCTGTAATCCCACACTCGGGAGGCAGAGGCAGGAGGATTGCTGTGATGTGAGTTGGAGGCTGAGCTCAGGGCCAGCCTGAACTACAAAGCGAGACCCTGTCTCAAAAAAAAAAAAAAAAAAAAGCCATAGCTATGCTGCTACATCAACCCATCTTTCAGGATCTCTATATTCATTCTTGGTGGAATATTCACTGAATAGTTTGAATGCAATTAACATAAGATATATCAAAAATATCTACCATTTTTAATGTGTCTGACATAATTTTATTTAATCATCATACCCATACTATGAGAAATGCACTGGAATTTCTTATTTGGGGTTATGTTTTGCCCTGTGTGGTGTGTGAGAGAGATTTGGTTTGTAATTACATTACAAATAAAAATCTGCTGTTCTGAGAAGTCAGATAGGCTGGAATCACATGCCCAAGGATCAGGAGAGCAGGAATCAAAGTGACAGGGATGGGCATGATGACTTTACCAAGGGCAGGTCTGGTTCCTTGTTGACCCAAGTATTCCAGGGCCGGGTCCCAGGGAAGGTGGGCAGGGACAGCAGCACAGGGCTGGTGCTTCTGGCAAGAAGGGCTGGTGCTTTTGATTCTTGAAAGAGAAGTATTGTATGGAAACGAACAAGCCCAGACGGTCAGAGACATGTAGCCATTGCTTTTGGCAGCCTGGCCCATGTAGCCAAATGCTCACCCAGGGCAGACTGTCTGTACCCGCAGGATGAGAACAGGATCTCTCTCCCTCTGTTTCCACCACAGGTGTAAATTCCAAGGCAAGCTCCAAAGTGTTGACATGCAAGGAATTCCCTTCACATGCCTTTGATCAGGAGCAGCTCTGAGGGAGGGCTGCTGGTTGGAAGCTTCGCGGAACTGAGTGGTACAAAGGAATTCCTACTGGGCTGTGAAGTCAGCGAGGGCAGCCATGTTTCCCTTCACAAACAGCCTGCTCCCCCTTTTATTTCTGTTGCAGCCGATGGCCACTGGCTAACAAGACGAGGGGTAATATTTGGGGGTGTTAAACTCTCTCCGAGGGACACACAGGAAGTGGTAGCTCGGCCACCTCTGACCTGGCTGGTCCTTTATGTTCCGGAAATGTGTAAAGAATCTTCCTTCTTCCTTACTGAATCCCACAGCAGCAAGGGAGGCGGCCTTTCTCTGTGGCAGCAGACTTGCCAGCTGTTTGCTTTGGGGATCTGTTAGGGTCTCTGTAGGCACCATAATGGACCGAGGTCCGAGACAGGGGCTAGTTTCCCTTTAAGGTTTGGAACCAAGCCCCGGCCCCAACTCTTCTTAGTTCTCTACAGCCCAGCCACATACCAATCTTAAAAAAAAAAAAAAAATCTTTAGAAATCTCAATCAGAGCAGAAGGGAAGGAAATAGTGCATGCAGCTCAGATTTTTTTGTCAGAGACTTGCTTTGACCTCATAGGGCTCCTAAGTTGGTCCTTAAGTGACAGAAGACAGTGCTCCCCAGGCCCTGGGTGCACATTTCCACTCCTGGAGGCTCACTCTCCAAAATTCCCTGCCAATGGGCACAGAAAAGCCTTCCATCTTTAGGCACATGTCACCTGTGACCCACAGAGACAGGACAGGCACAGGATGTGGTGTTCCAAATTCAGAGGAAACACCGGTTGGCGGAGTTGGGCATTTGTTACCCAACAGCATGACTATCTTCCTCTGTCATGTGGAGATTATAACACACCGCCCTGGCCCAGCATTTCCCAGGCTTGGAAACACATTTAAAATTTTAATGTGCTTGGAGGGTACCAATAGGTGCTCACGCCTCTTCAGATCAATAATGTGGGCTGATTATTATCTCAGTATATAAGATCCAGTGAGATCCACTGATAATAGACAATGGTGACGTTGGTCAATATACGTTACATTACAGCCATGGATCTGTGAGACTGTTTGCTTTTTGCTTTCAACTTAAATCCAGATATGAATGAGCTCCTTGGTTATATGGTGCCCACATGACTTTTAACTTGTCATGTAATCTGACCAGAGGGTAAAATCTGAAAGTACCCGGAGTTTGAAGCCCTTTCTTAGTATTGATGAGTCGATTCAAGCATGTCCCACTGGGGAAGGAGGGGAAGAGACCCAGCATGTACGGAGCTCCAAAGGCGGGTGCTTTACAGTATTCTTATTTAGTACTCTCTCCTCATCCTTCCCGTGGTCCGGGGAGATAGTCATGATTGAGTGTTACAGAGATGGATGGCAATGATAAAAGGCCACACGCATGGTGATGGCTGGTATCAAATGCAAACCCAGCCACCTACAGAGCCTGGATTCTCAGCAGCACACGACAGAGGAGGGCACTCAGCCTGGGCAACACATTCATGCATGGCCACTGTCTGCCCTCCTATGACAACACAACTGCCACAAAGATCATTCCCACATCAGGTCTGTTGGTCTGTGCTCTCAGTGCCAGACACTGTAGCTAGAAAGCCCAAGAGACACGGATCCAGGTTTGAAATTTATAAAGGGTCATTGTAGGGCCTACAGGGAATATGTGCAGTGCACGGGAGCAAGAGAATCAAACCACATGGGGCGCTTGGGGAGAGGAGGATAAGACGCGGGAGAAGCCTCGACTCGGGAATAAAGTTATGCCAATCCTGCTGCGATGGAAAATATTAAGCTTCCCCCTTTTTGAAGATCAAGTACAAGCTGGAGCCTGATTACTGGTTTACCTATTGATCTCAGGGCCCTCCTAGTCCCTGAGGTTTGTTTGTCAGTACTGACTTCCCCCACTTCCAGCCTAATGGGTATCAGTGACTCGCTGGGCATCTCAGTCCTGTCTTTTTCTTTTCCTGGGTCTGTTTCCTAAGCTGTACAATGGAGAGATTCTGTCTGGTGAGCCCACTGGGAATTTGGCTCAGGGATTTCAAGATTCTGCCTGCTCTCTAGTGACCAGGAATTAGAATGAGCCTCGCTGTTAGATGGTGTCACATTCTGAAAGTCACAAACCTTCTTGGGACACTCTCTCTGGGTGCAAGCTGGGGCCATCCGAGACAGCAAGCTCAGTCAGGGTTCATTCTGGGTCAGAAATGAAAGCGGAAATCAGGCAAATGCTGAGCACTAGATGGAACTGTAGTCTGTTAAAAGCAAAATGCCTCGCAGCAATGTGTATACGTTCACGTTTCTTAGAGACGAGAAATGAAAATGTTTCTGCTCAGATAGCTCAAGCCGTAGTCTCAGTGAGGTGGGGACTGCTACCTAGGAAGAGTTTTGGAAGTTCCTGAGGGTGTTCATGATTGCCACAGTGAACGGAGGGTATGACAGGCATTGAATGGGCAGGGGCCTGGATGCCACACGGACAGCAATGCCCTGGCATGCTCCGTGCCTTCGTGGAGGTGAAAAGCCAGTCTATATATACGACATGAAGATAACCAAGGGTTCAACTCTAGGTTAGGCAGACATTCAGAGTACTTTTTCCATGGGTTAAGTTGAGTGATGCAATTTCCCAGGGCCTTAAGGGCTGTGAAAATAGAGGGAAAGTTACACTTATCTTTTTTCTGGAATTTCATTGAGTTTATTTAGTATTTCAGGAATATCACATCACTGACGGCAGAGTGACTGATGGCATTTGACTTACTCATGCTACACTCAGTGATTATATATGAAAATAGATTAAAATATAAAGTGCAGAGACATAGTAAAGAGAGGGCAAGACTGCGACACTTAACAAGAGCCCGTCTTTTCTTCTATCTGCAGTGACTCATTACAGGTGGGTGACACCATCTGACTGCTTTGTCTTGTCAGATGTTGTAACAGTGCCAATGTATCTACTCATTGAAATGTATAGCATTTTATTGTAAAGACCGTTTCCTCACTTTATGTTCTAGAGAGTACATAGAGTGATGCTTTTTGTAATATTATATATGTAGGTTGATTATATTTCATTTTAGGATAGTAAAGAAAATGCTACAAACTATCTTCATGATAAGAGGACAGGGCACTGCACAGTGTGCTATTGTAATGCACATGCTAGAGTCCATTGAAAGAAACTAGTGTTTCTTGAAAAATCTGCAACATCTTTTTAGGCAACAGGGAGTACTCAAGGGATAATGGGGACTGGTAAAAGGACTCGGGACAATATGAGCATCAACATACATAATGATAGTAAGGGATTATAATCCACAGTACACGCCAAGAATCCATGAATCCATATTAATATGCATGCATACATGCATTGACAAATAATGAGAAGGCAAAGTTCTTCCTCACCACAGAAATTCAGCTGATAACTTTTGAGAGAGTGGTGGAAGTTAAAACTAGAGGTTGAAAGTTTGCACAGTCAGAGGACATTACGTAAAGTATCTTCCCATAAGATATGTATTAATTAGGGAGGGAGAACCAGTGGCTTGTCCATGGAAATCCTGGCAGACATCTCTTTAACCAAATGACTAAAATTAACATCACCACCAACCAGACACACTGACATCATTCACCCCTGATACAATACTCCCAAGAAAAACAGTATGCTTTCCATGGTGTTCCTGCCAAAAGGGTGCATCCTGAACATAGTAATAAGGAAACCTCAGACAAACTCAAACTGAGGTGCAGTCTGCTAAGTAACTAGCCCATACTTATCAAAATGCCAGCATCGTGAAACGGAAGACTAAGAAATTTCCTCCAGGTGAAGAGAGACTGAAGAAAGGCACCGCTAAATGTAGTGTATTATGCACAACTTTCCTTTGCTACATATCAATGGGACAACTGCAAAAATCTGAATAGAAAACAATGAAGAGACAATGAAATCGGAGAAAATGTTTCCAACCCATATGTCTAATGGAGATTAGGATCCAAAATATGTAAGGAGTTCAATGACTCAATACTTGAGTAAGGAAACAACTAATTCAATTATAGTCTACACAGGTATTGGAGAGGATATGAAGAAATGAAGCTCTGGAGCCAGGGATTTAGCTCCAGTGGTAACAAGCTTACCTTGGAAGCACCCGAGCCTGAGTTCTGATTTGCCAAGTTCGAGTACTACAAAAAAAGAAAAGAAAAGAAAAAAGAAATGAAGGTCTTGTACACTGTTGATAAGAATAAAAATTATTAGAATGATTATGGAAAACAACATGGAAGTTCTCAACAGCATTAATAAGACAGCTACTGTGCGGTCTGCCAGTCCCATTACTTTGAATATATGCAAAGGAAATGAAATCAGGATGTTAACAGACAGCTGCACTTCCATGTTCATTATTCTCAATAGCCAAGTGATAGAATTAGCCTAAGTGTCATCAGCAGATGAATAAACATTTAAAATGTTATATATACACATAGCATACATACATTTTCCCAATGGAATACTATTAAGCTCTAAGAAGAATAAAATCCTACCATTTGCAACAATATGGGTGAACCAAGAGGACAAATGTTAAGGGAAATAAGTCACAGAAAACAAATACTACGGGATATCATTTGTGTGTGAAATCTAAAGGCTGAACTCTTAAAAGTGGAGTATAGAATGGTGGAGTTGCTAGGTAACGAATACAAAATTTCAGACCAGAGATTTAGCTCAGTGCTGCACTTCCTTGGCAAACACAAGGTCCCAAGTTTGATTCCCGGTGTGCCAGAAAAAAACACTACAAAATTTCAGTTAGATTATAATTTCAAGAGACCTACTGAACAACATGGCGACCATTACTATTCAGATCTTAAAGTCCTCCAGAAGCTCATATTGTTGAAGGCTTGGTCCTTAGCTGGTGGATTTTTTTGGAGGTTGTGGGTCATTAGGAGGTGAAGCCTAGTGGAAGAAAGTTAGGTCACTGGGGACATGTCCTTAAGGGGATATTTGGGCCCTGGCCTCTTTCTCTCTCTACTTCCTGATGGCCATGAGGCAAGCAGTTTCCCCTGGCACCTGCATTTGCCGTGACGCTCTACCTTGACACGAGTCAGAAGCAATGAGGCCGCTGGACCATAGACTGAGCCCTCAGCTCCAATCAATCCCTCTTCCTTTTAAATTGTTTATTGTAGGTATTTTTGTCACAGCAAAAGAGAGCTGATCCTGTAACTCTAGCATATAACAATGTGTTGTACTTGAAAATTGCTGACAATACATTTTCAGTGTTCTTACCACACACAAAAAAGAGAAAAGTACTTTATGTGGGATAATTCTTATGGTTCAGTTTAGCAATTCCATCCTACAGACATATTTCAAAATGTTCTGCAGATAATAAATGTATATAATTTTAATATCAGTTAAAATTTTAACTTTTAAAATCTACTCATTACTATCTTTACTAAAATTTTTGATATTACATTTTTAACCTTAGCTTTTATTTCCACTCCTAGAGATTAAACCCAGGTATCCAAATGATTGGGAAGTGCTCTACCCCTAGCCTTACACCTCCTTTCGATGTGAAGATGTTTGTTATCCATACATTAATTATTGTTCTCTATTCTATGTACGTATATTTATGCAGACATAGAATACATATGTGCACATAATCTGCACATAGTACATATGCATATATAAGCTCTACATTTACTGTATGAATTTATGTGTGTATATATATACTATATGTGCTATATATACACGTTACATATATAAACTATATGTACTTCACAGACAATACAGAAAAATAATTAATGTACATATACACACATACATACATATAGAAGTATACACAGTCATTTTGATACATGCTTCATAAATTCTAGAGTAATAGAGCTGTAACTCATTTCAAGAGGTCATATACATTCATTCCATGATTTCAGATAGTTAAAGGACTCAGCTAAGTCCTAAAGCCTGACCAACTTCCTTTCTTGCTCTCTCCAAAGATAGCTACTATATAGAAATAAATAATATTAATAATCATATGGTTTACCACAAACCGTATAAATTTAATGCTCTAATATCTGTTTTTCGCTTTCTTTTTTTTATCATTTCTTTTCTCCAATAAGACTTGCCTACTGTATGATCATTAAATATATATAGATTGGTACTGAGTTTTACTCTGGTTCTGTTAAGCATTATGTTATACACTAATATTACCTCAAGTGCCTTTCAATGTACTCTCCCTTATAAATTACTTTTATGATGTAAGTCCCTCTTCTCTTGATCACCATTTCATATAATCAATGCTGAATATGAAAATCGTTGTCTTCCCTCCTCTAAAAAATTAAGATCCATGGCCAGGGATATAGCTCAGTGGTTCCGGTGCCTGTCTTGCAAGTGCAAGGGCCCTGCTTCAATCCCCGGTAACCACATAACAATACTGGGCATGGAGACTCACCCCAGTGGCAACCAGTATCACATACTACAGTGCCGGCCGTGGTAGCTCACGCCTGTAATCCCAGCACTTGGGAGGCAGAGGCAGGAGGATTGCTGTGATGTGAGTTGGAGACTGAGCTCAGGGCCAGCCTGAACCACAAAGCGAGACCCTGTCTCAAAAAAAAAAAAAAAAAAAAAAAATTAAGATCTAGGGTATTGCTTGAAAGTCAAATAAAACGTTCCTTTCTTTCTTGCACTTGTAAAACTCTTTTAGAGTCTCCTCAGTGAAATGAGATTATTTTAGCTGTCTACCACAGGAGCAGCAAACTCTAGACCACGACCCAAATTTATTACTGATTGTTTTATAAATAAAGTTTTATTGGAGCACAACCCCATTCGTCAATTTATATCTCATTAGTTGTCTGTGCCTTCTTTTATACTATAGCAGCAGAGCTAAGTAATTGCAACAGACTCTGTCTCCACTAAGTAGAGCTGGAAAGTTACTATCCGTCCTCCACAGAACAGCTCTGCCAGCCTCGGCACATGCGCTCAACATGTAGTGGCGTTAGTCATGCTGCCATGAAAATAAGCAGAATACAGAATATTGTTAGCTGTGCAACAAATGTGCCCAGTCAGGAACAATTTCAATGTGCACTGGACTATTCTGTATCATAGGTGTGCGCATTTAATTTCTACTTTCAAGATAACTTTCTCTAGACATGGAATTTAAAAAAATTCCTCAAAATCAGTTATTGTCATTTCTTTGGATTACAGAAGTACTGGTTTACAGGGGGCCGGGGAGTTAGCTCAGTGGTTCCGGCGCCTGTCTTGCGAGCGCAAGGGCCCGGGTTCGATTCCCCGGTAACCACATAACAATACTGGGTGTGGAGACCCACACCCAGCAGCAACCAGTACCACATACCACAGTGCCGGGCGTGGTGGCTCACGCCTGTAATCCCAGCACTCGGGAGGCAGAGGCAGGAGGATT
>PVIR01015102.1:11831-28511 GCA_004026965.1 Petromus typicus | reverse complement strand
AAAAAAAAAAAAAAAGAAGTACTGGTTTACATTACTACTAAAGTTACATGGCTTTTGGTATAGGATAAGTCATTTTTTCATTTTTATTGTGGGGATTAAACTCAGGACCTTGCCCTTGTGAGGCAGACACCAGAACCACTAAGCTAAATCCCCAGCTGTAGGATAAGTCATGTTACAAGGCAAGATCTGCCACTTATTGGCAGTTAGTATCTGCTAACTACCAAGAGGGGAAAACATAAGCTTGGACATGTGACTTGAACCCTCTAAATCTTATTTTCATTATAAAGTGGAAGTAATAGAAGTTTCTATCATATAAGTGTAATACAATAATTAAATAAGAAAAAATGTATAAGGGCCAGGGATTGATCCCGGGTAACCACATACAACAAAACCCAGGTGTAGTGACTCACACCCACCAGCACTCAGTACCATGTACCACAGTGCTGGGGTGGTGGCTCATGCCTGTACTCCCAGCACTCAGGAGGCAGAGGCAGGAGGATTGTTGAGCTCGAGGCTAAGTTCAGGACCAGCCTGAACTACAAAGTGAGTCCCTATCTCAAAAAAAAGGAAAGAAAAAATGCATAAACTACATTTATGAATTATTTTCAAAGCATATGATATATGCCCTATAAGTAAGTATTGTGGCTTTTATAATAACCAAAGTAAACACACAATAAAATAATTATAATAAAAACTGCATAAATTATTAATGCAATTAGATTAGGTAGTATTAGATCAATGTTCATTTCACTATTTAAAATTACACTATAGTTATAAAAGCAAGTGTCCTCATATTTAGGAAATATAGAAGTGTTCACAGGAGAGGAATATTGTGTATAAGGTGTGATCAAAAGATATGGTGAATGTTTAAAATTTTAAACATGATTACAGTAAAAGTCACATTGCTATTAATTCCTCCAGTATACTCCCCTTCACTTCAAATACACTCACCCCACTGTTCGGCCATTTTCTGAACCAGTTCTGGAAGTCCTCTCTTGTGAGTGGCTTTTATTGTGCTGCTAAGCCTGGCCGAATGTCCTGAATTGATTTAAAACACTCACAGAGTACTCTGTAGTGCGTCATTACTGTGTTCTCATCCGCCTCAATCACCCGATCTGCTACCACGTGACTGTTGGCTCTTCCTCAGAGTCAAAAGGACCATGACAGGTAAACATCTGAATCAATGCAGAGTAGCCAAGCAGCCAGGACAGCATGACTCCTCGAGATAGTCACAAAAGAGAGCTCCAGAACTGCTTCGGAAAGTGGTCAGAATGGTGGGAGAACCATATTTGAAGTGAGGGAGGATTCTCAGGGGGATCGTGGTGCTGTGTCTTTTTAACATACACTTTTTAAAGTGTTCAGTGTATTTGTTCATCATACTTCATACATGATTTACTGGAAAGGAGAGAGACAGAGGGCAGATGTGGTAAAATGCTAACATTTGGTATTCAGTGATGGGGACACAGATATAATGTCTGATTATTCTTATAATTTTTCAGGAAGTCTGAAATTACACCAAAGTGAAAACTTAAGAAAGACTTGATGTGAGACATTAGGTTCAAAAGGATAGCAAAGCACTTCATAAACCCATTCTAGCCACATAAATCCTTTATCTCATTCTTCTAAACCTTGTAGAAAATGCATGGGGTCATTTCAGGAGGATGGGAGAAAAGGATGTATGTTTGGGTGAGAGAAAAGGACAAGGAAGGTTGTCATTAACAAGGGCAGAAAATTCAATTACGCCACCTTCCTAAACCCAGATCTCTCTGCTTCACCTTTCCTGAGAGCCCTCCAAGGTCCAATTACACTGCAAAGAAGCTGAACAAGAAACCGAGTCAGAGCGATTGCTTCATTTCTGTGGAGACGAGGAAAGAAGGCACAGGCAGAGCAATTTTCATAATTTCCTTTTGAAACAGGCGCTAAAGTCAAGAATGGCTCCAGTATTTTCTTATGGAAAATTAGACATCTCTATTCAAGTGACTCTGGCGACATCACTGAGAACTTTTGCAAAATAAAATGAAGGGATAAAAATTGAAGGTTGGAAGATGACCTTTTGCTCACTTTGGAAAGGCAAGGTTTTCTTGACCTTTACAATAGTCTCTCCCAGAAAGATGTTTACCTCTTTAACTTTTCCTTTTTAAAAGACTGTCATTAGGGAGCAAGAGAAAGAGAAAAAAGAAAGGAAAAACGCACATTAAAGCACTAGCCCTCTAATGATCCCATTTATCTCGAAGTTCTACATAATAAATCAGTACTGCAAAGTAGCATGATCATAACAGTTGTGATTTAAGACACTAAATGCATTTGGGGAAAATTGAAGTTTAGAAAATTAAATAATAAAGCTCCTACTGTTAGAAATATTATTGTGCAGGGCTATCTCTGGGGGGGAGAGCAGAATGTAAGCCACATTACACTAAATCAGGATGTAACTTAGTCAAGACCAAGTCTTTGCTCTTTTCCTGCCTAAAGGAGACATCACCAAATAATCAGTCTCAAGATTAATTTTTTTTTTTTTTTTTTGAGACAGGGTCTCGCTTTTGTGGTTCAGGCTGGCCCTGAGCTCAGCCTCAAACTCACATCACAATCCTCCTGCCTCTGCCTCCCAAGTGCTGGGATTACAGGTGTGAGCCACCACGCCCAGCACTGTGGTATGTGGTACTGGTTGCTGCTGGGTGTGGGTCTCCACACCCAGTATTGTTATGTGGTTACCGGGGAATCGAACCCGGGCCCTTGCGCTTGCAAGACAGGCGCCGGAACCACTGAGCTAACTCCCCGGCCCTCAAGATTAATTTTTTTATTAAAAAGAAAAACCAATCCATTTCCGTAAGAGACAGAAACATCTGGAATGCTAAAATAAACAATCTGAACTCCAGTTTAAATTTCTACCTAAGATTTCAAAACCTTTTTTCAATATTCATGCATGTATATATCAGAGGTCCCCTTTGTGTTTGTCACTGAGAAAACATCTTTTTGGGGGCCTGTTCTACAGGGACAGCAGAAAAATAAATGTCCATTCACCAGAGAGACACAGTGCAATTCCCATAGCACCCCAGTGTGCTACAGATGGGGAAACCGAGGCTCAGACTAATGAACTAACATACCCCCAAAGCACATTTAGTAATGAAGACAAGATTTCAACCTAAGTCTATACCAATCTCCAACCTTGACTCTGTCTCTCAACATGAGCACTGTAAATAGCATGTTTTAGGGGCCCCTAGTCCAAAAAGAACATAGAATTTGGGCCCAGAAGACAAAGTGGCCAACTGTCCATGGGCTAAGGTGGAGGGGCGAGAGAAGTTGGGGTGGAAGAGGAAAATCAGAAAAGGCCTTCAATCCCTTGGTGACGTCAACTCTGAGAAACAGAGAGAGATTTTGTCTAGAAGATGGGTGCAAGGAGGGTACCCCCACAGAGGAAATGGCAGCACGGGCACCATTCAGGGTGTGTGTGAACTGTGTAGACAAGAGTTTTTCTGAGCAGCCTGTAGCGGGTGGCACAGAAGGGTGCGTCTGCTAGTCTCAGTCACACTGCAGGGACACTGGGCAAGGAAAGCGCACGCACAGCATCATTTACTCTGACAGGTGAGGAAGTGAAGAGAAGAGGTCATCCTAGGATCCACAGCCAGGCCGAGCACACCCCAGATCTGGTGGCTCAGTCGGGCCACATGGACACCCACACCAAAAAGATGACTAATTGCCTAGAGCCCTTTGTGTTCTGACTGTAACCTTACAACAAAAATCCATGTAGAATTTCAACTCAGGGCAGGGATGCTCCAGTATGAGGCGCAGAAGCACAAAGGATTGGATGATCAACAGACTTCTCCTGAAGGCTTCTGAGGCAGCTGGGGAGGGCGGAGTGACTCCACCAATGTTCTTTACCCAATGAAGAGGTGGAGCCGGGACTCGAACCCCGGCCTCTTGACTCTCCTTCCGTGTTCTATTTCGCATTGAATGATAGCCTGGGAGCTGCGCCTGCCTTAGCAGTCTTCCCATCTCCTTATTCCCAGAGCAGCTGTCCCTGGTTCCTTCATAGCCTATCCCACCCATCTCCTTGGCACCCTTCTCTCCCTTAGATTCAGCAGAGACTTCCTGATTTGATTCCCCAGTCTACCAGTGCCAGACACACAGAAGTCACTCACGAAATTTCTGACGATGCAAAAAGAAATGGCAGAGTCGATCCTGGCTCTTTGAGACCATGAGCCGTGGACCTCTGGCCCTCAGCTTCCTGCTCTCTAAGGTGAAGAATAAGAACAGGATTCAGTGGAAAGTCTGAGAAGTTGGACCCTCTAAATGTCTGAGTGAATAAATGAAAGGTCACCCTTCTCCAGCAGAAACCCTGAAGCCAAGGACATCTCTAACTTGTTTAGTATCCAGGGCAGTTGGCACTTAGTAGGTCTCAGGGAGTGACAGCCTGACAGGCAGGAAAAATACCAGGACACAGGTAGCCATGTAAACTGTTAATCCGAAGCAAGAGCCGTGACTGTGGCCCGCACCTCCTCATCTGCCGCTGGAGATGACGACAGCGCCCGCAATGTAAGGATGAGCCGGCTGTGCGCATAAAGAACAGCAAGAGGGCAAGGGCTAGAGGCCCCTGGGACTGAGGCAAGGGACCTGCGCGCCAGCCTTTCCGAAGAGGAGCAGAAAGTGGAGCTTCAAGTGATATCATCTTCCCAGAAAACGAACCAGCTGGTAAGCAAAGGGCGAAGAACAGCGTGGTACATCTCAGCAGGACGTGAGGGGCTATTTTTGGCAACAAAGGAAGCAAAACTTGAAGCAGATGGGGAGGTGAAATCACGGCTCCTCCAGTCTCTGCCGGTGGCTTTGAATCATCTGCCTCTTTCTGGCAGCTGGATTCTCCCAGCTTCTGGCTTCTGTCTTTCACTTATTATGCACCAAAACCCTGGGTCACAGCCTGGCCTCCAGGGATGCCAGGCATCATAAGGAAAAGACTTGTGGGGGTGCTGGGCTTGCTGTGGATGGCTGAGAACCATGTGGCTAGGGGAGGCTGGATCCCAACGGTAAGAGGTTGGCCACCAACCGCTGGGGTGCTTGTGAGGTGACGTTACTTTGGTGGATCTCTCTGGGCCCACACTCTTATCAAGTAACAGGCTGGGTCCCCCAAGCCTTGGAGAAGTTAACTTTGATGACTAAAATCCCAAGAGACAGAATGTTCTGTATACTGATTTCCAATTCAGTTGGGCAGATAGATGTGAGTTTCTACTATGTGCCAGGCCCTGAGATGCATTGATGACCTGGGCCCGCCCTGCACCTGCCCCTCTGGAATGTACAGTAGGAGAGAAAGGCAATCAGACCCATAGACGCTGAGCAGTGTGATGGGCACAGGGACCGGGAAGGGAAGGAAAAGAACATGATGCTCTGAAGGACTTGCCTCGACACGGGCAGCTACATGAGCTCTGTAGAGACAGGAAAAGCTGAGCAGGAGTCTGGAGAGCTGGCAAGCTGGCCGGTGAAAAGAGTGGGGACAGTGGGTGGGGATGGAGCACCAGACACGAAGGGGAGGCAAGAGCGCCAACGGCAGCGCAGAGGGACCAGGTGCGCTGCTGAGGCCTATGAACCTCTCCATGTGCAGTCAGCAAGGATCACAGGGAGGGAGGTCAGGAGGAAAGAAAGAGGCAAGGCGGGGACAGCCACGCTCTCCTGGCCAAGTGAGGGGTTCCGGGCCGGGTTTTGTATACGCCGTTGGGTGACCCCAGGTGGACCAATCAACGTGTGCTCTGCGTGGAAAACCAACCAGCCCCCAGAAAGGCTGCTCCAAGTGCAGACTCAGAACAGAGAACACAGACCTCGTCGTGTGGATTTTGGTCGGCCTCAGCTAGGACCCGTTTATAACCTCACACTCCCCCACTTCCTAAACCCAAGGGAAACATTGTTCTCCAGCGTGTTTGCAAATTATGCACTTTATTCAGCTCGGACTTGCTGAATCTGGAAAAGCTCACTGGGATCTGGAGAGGAGAATGGAAGAACCCTACGCATGCTGGATTCCTCCGAGAAACTGCAAAGCAGTATTGAGCAGGCTTTTGGCTTTATTCACTGAAAAAAAATCTTTTGCTGAGAAATACAAACTCTTTCACCATAATAAATACTGTTTTGATAACAAAACTGTACTTTTCTCAAATACCCAGATGGAGGACCATATGCAAAACAACTCCAAGTAATTTTTTATTGGCCATCTGCTAAAATTGGAAAGGAAGCCTGCAACTTCCGCTAGTCTTCAGAAAAATTTCCACTGAGAGTCTGACTGGCTTCCGTCTGGTGCCACCTGCTGATCAGATTAGGGTACCGCGTTTGCAAGTGGACTTTAGGGAAGCATGGGGCTTTTCCTTTCTCTAATGAATTAAAATGAATACTTAGTAATGTGAGAAAGAATCCTGGCTGCTAGGTTTTGGGGTTTTTTGGGGGTTTTTTCCCCTAGTTTTTTGAGACAAGATCTCACTTTGTAGTTCAGGCTGGTCCGGAACTTAGCCTCAAACTCAGCAGTCCTCCTGTCTCTGCCTCCCTAATGCTGGGATTACAGGCATGAGCCACCATGCCTGTATGTGGAGCCACATTGTTGTATGTGGTTACTGGGGATCCAGCCTGAGACTTGGAAGGCAGGCGCCAGAACCACTGTGTTAAATCCCTGGCCTGGGTTTTGGGTTTTTTTTTACAGTAACTTCCACATTCCCCTATTGTTGGCAAGAATCACAAACCAAAGCCCCCCCCCCCACACACACACACACACATCTCCTGGGAACTCACTTCGGAGCATTGTCAAAATACTCTTTGCTTTCATAATTAACTGCATTGTCTCTAACAAAGTTTCGTGTCTGGCTTCAGCTTTCAAAAATGTAAACGCTACCCTCCTGTCTGGTAACCCCACACTTTGAATTATCTACCCAAAAGAAAGTCTGCTACAGCTTGTAAAGATCTTATATGAAGGTGTCTCTTTAACATTATTTGTTGACCCAAAGATACAAAAACTACTAATCATTCATTAGCAGGGGAACAACTTAGAAGTTACAAGTCATTGACCAGGAAAGATATCTAAAATGTATTTGGTGGGGAAAATGAGGCTAGTGGGGAGAATGGGATGAAATCTCCCTTTTACAAGAAAAGAATGTATATATTTGTAATTTCTGATAAAATGTATTTTTTTAGTAAAGATGTTTGTTACAGTGTTTCTTCATTTCTGTACACATATAAAACTGTTAGGGTAATTCCTGAGCAGGGAGGACTTTTTTGCTTTATACATTTCTATATTATTTGAATTCTTTTTTCTTTTTAAGGTTTTTTGAGACAGGGTCTCGCTTTGTGGTTCAGGCTGGCCCTGAGCTCAGCCTCAAACTCACATCACAGCAATCCTCCTGCCTCTGCCTCCCGAGTGCTGGGATTACAGGTGTGAGCCACCATGCCCGGCACTGTTGTATGTGGTACTGGTTGCTGCTAGGGTGAGTCTCCACACCCAGTATTGTTATGTGGTCACCAGGGATCGAACCCAGGCCCTTGTGCTTGCAAGACAGGCACCGGAACCACTGAGCTATATCCCCGGCCCCATTATTTGAGTTCTTGACATGAGTTCATTGTTTCCTTTCCTTTTTTGTGCAACACTGGGGATTGAACCCAAGTCCAAGCTGGGAAGCCATTCTGCCCCTGAGCTGTCTGCCTGCCCTCACTGCTTTTGACAGAAACAAAGGGGCTGGTAAGGACAGAAATGCCAAACTCTCAAAAGCCAGGCTGTGCCAGTAAAGCCGTCCATCTTACTGCGCACTGGATGCGGTTTGGATCGTCTTCATAATTAGATGTTATCACTGGGTCTTGAGCATCCCCCAAAGTCCATGTGTTAAGAACTCGGATGCCAGCCTGTTGCACTGCTAGATGGTGGAAGAGCCTTTAAGAGATGGGGCCTCATGCGAAGTCTCAGGCCAACAAGGCTGTGGCCTGAAGGGCACTGTGGCTCCCTAGTCTCCTCTCTTTATCTTGCAGTTCCCCAGCACCGCGAGGTGAGTGGCTTCCTCACCACACACTCCAGCCTTCATGAGCTCCGACCACAGTCCCAGAGCCAGCGATCAATAGACCATGGACTGAACCTACCAAACTGTGAGCCAAAATCAGCCCTTTCTCTGCACAGGACAATTCCCACAGGCGTTTTGTGAATGACAGAAGAAGAAGAAACAGGGCTGAGGGAACATGCTTGCTGGACATCACAGGAGGAAGAGTAACAGTCTGAGGATCTCTAGAAAAGCTGTGGAGCTTTAATCATCTTGTTCTGCAGGAGCCAGGTTCTAAATTAACCTATTTGTGGGCAAAGAAATTATCCTTTACTTTAAAGAACTATCTGATTTTGATTATTAGTCCAGTGGGCTTTGAAAACTGCAAGGTTTAGACTACAAAAACGGGCAGAGAATGGAGCAATCTTCTACTCCAACCACCCTCCTTTATTGATGAGACGTCTCTCTGGATGGCTAAATCAGACAGTCAGCAGGTAAGCAACCAGCACACACACAGCCCTGAACAGCTAGCTTTCCACCTCTCTGGGAAATTGGCTTCTCCTCTCAAATGTCACACCTTGAGAGGCCCCACCAGCCTCCTGCAGAATCCCTTCAACCTTCTTCCCTATTCTCCAATTTGATCGCCGTGTCCTATTGAATCCACCTTCTAAATATTCTGCACACCTGGCCCTTCTTGGCATAAGAAGTCTGTCTCCATGTCCTAGCACAACCTTCAGAACTTCTGCCCAGAAATGTTCAGCCTTTTTAATAGGTGTCCCTTACACACACACACACACACACACACACTCCCAGCAGACTACTCTTCCAGTGCTGAAACCCAACCATCTCTTTTCTCACCCTCCCCTTAAATCCCCACACGGCTTCCCTAGTTAAACTCTCTAAACTGCCTTTCCAGGTCCTCTGTGATCTGGTTTCTGCTTCTCCTACATCAACTACTGTTGAATCTTCTTCTTTTAAATTCCACTAACCCCAAATTGCTTTTTATTCCACTGTGCTATTTCCTGATGTCAGTGAATTGTGTGACTTCAGATGGTCTAATATATGTGTGATTGAAACGTCCAAAAAAGGACAGAACAGCACACCTAAATAACGGGCTAAGGTTTTCCACATTTTATGATTCAATTGATTAATGAACCTCAAACATGAGGAACATAGACAAAACCATTATACCAAGACATATCACACTGGTATTAATCAAAGTCAATGGTTAAAAAAAATAATAAACTAGATAAAGAAAAAACATGTGTTCTATACAGCAGATCAAATTAAGGGTCACAGGCTGGTGATTTAACTCAGTGGTTCCAGTGGCTGCCTTGCAAGCACAAGGTCCGGAGTTCAATCTCCAACACCACATACAACAATGCCAGGTATGGTGGCTCACACCTGTAATCCCAGCACTCAGGAGGCAGAGAGGCAGGAGGACTGCTGAATTCGAGGCTGAGTTCAGGGCCAGCCTGAACTACAAAGTGAGACCCTGTCTCAAAAAAACTAAAAAAAGGGCCGGGGAGTTAGCTCAGTGGTTCCAGCGCCTGTCTTGCAAGCACAAGGGCCCAGGTTCGATTCCCCGGTAACCACATAACAATACTGAGTGCGGAGACCCACACCCAGCAGCAACCAGTACCACATACCACAGTGCCAGACGTGGTGGCTCACGCCTGTAATCCCAGCACTCGGGAGGCAGAGGCAGGAGGATTGTGATGTGAGTTTGAGGCTGAGCTCAGGGCCAGCCTGAACCACAAAAGCGAGACCCTGTCTCAAAAAAAAAACCTAAAAAAAAAAAGTAAGGGTCAAATAGATTTCTTGTCAGAAAAATATGACCAATAAAACAGAAAAGCAAAATACTGGGGAAAAATGCAAGCATAGAATTCTAAACTTAAAGAAAATATCCAAACCAAAAGTAAATTTTAAATAAATTTAAGAAATAAAATAAATAAATATTTATTTAAAATTTAAAATAAATTTAAAATGTAAAATAAATTTTAAGAAATACAAAAGTTGAAATAATTCCTTATCAAAAGGCCTTCACTACATGAAATGATAAAGGAGGTTCTTTGGGCAAGGAAAAATGTTGGACAGAACATTTTGGACAGAACAACAATACTGTTGATACATGAATACATGAACAAGAATACATGTTGGACAGAACAACAATACTGCAAGAGGTTACTATAAAAGGACAAGATAAGTTTTTTAAGTGTTATTTAAATTTATTTAAAATACAATTGATTGCTTAGACAAAACTAGAAGCAACATAGTACAAGGTTTATAACATATATGAAAGTAAAATGGAATGTCTATTCTATCCCTAAGAATTTATCCAAAAGAAATGAAAACATGTCCACACAGATGTTCAAAGTATTCTTATCTGAAATAGCCAGGAGCTGCAATCAATTTAAACATTCGGCATCAAGCATGAAAAGGGAGAAGAATTACAAAGAAATATGAAGAGATAGGGTGATGGATAAGTTCACTAACTTGATTATGATGATGAGTACATGTATTAAAAGGCCTTGAGGGGGGCGAGGATTTAGCTCAGTGGTTCTGGCACCAGCCTTGCAAGTGCAAGGGCTGGGATACACCGGTAACCACATACCACAGTGCCGGGCATGGTGGCTCACGCCTGTAATCCCAGCCCTTGGGAAGCAGAGGCAGGAGGATTGCTGTGAGGTCAAGGCTGAGCTCAGGGCCAGCCTGAACTACAAAAGTGAGACTCTATCTCAAAAAACAGGCCTTGGCTTCAGGGCCTAAAATATGCATCAAATTGCTTATTTAAATAAGCAGTTTATCTTATGGCAGCTATACCTCAATAAAGTTGTCTTTTTAAAGATACAAGATAAGGCAGGAGTGATGGCGCACACCTATTATCCCAGCACTTGTGAGGCTCAGGAAAGAAGATTGCCCTAAATTGAAAGCCAGCTGAGCTACAGTGTGAGTTCAAGGCCAGTTTGAACTACATAGCAAGAGCCTATCTCAAACAAAAGATACAAGATAGATAATTTGTATAGTCTAAAAATATCTCCCCCCAAAACAGATTTAAAAGATAAAAAATATTAGTAACTTTATAACAGACACTATTTTAACTAAGTGAGCATGTTAACACCACCAGGAGTATGACACTGACATCATGTACCTCCTGATATGCTGCCCTGAGAGGGTCACAGCACTTTTGTAATATTCTTGCCCAAACTATGTATTCTAAACTTAGTGATGGGAAAAATCAGATGAAAACAAATTGAATATCGTCTTTCTAAAAAAAAAAATAATAACTTGCAGTACTCTTCAAAAGAGTCAAGGTCATGAGAGAGAAAGGCAGACTGAGGAATCATAATAGTGTAAAAGACAAAGAAGAAGAGACACCTCAATGCAAGGAGAGGTCACAGAGTGGATCCTGTACCAGAAAAGGACATTAACAGATAATAGGTAAAATCCAAATAAGATACACAGATTATTTAATAGTAATGGCAATGTTAATGCCCCAGTTTCACTAATATATAAATGTTAACAGTAAGAAGTTACAAGAAAGGTGTTATAGGAGAACAAACTCTACTATTTTTATAACTTTTGTGTTTATAAGTCTAAAATTATTTCAAAAACAGTTTGGAAGTTGAAAGCAAAATAAAAAAATGTGCAGACAAATAAAGCTGAGGGAATTTGTCACCAGCAGACCTATACTCAAAAAAAAAAAAAAATTAATAGAAATCCTTAAAACCAAAAGAAAGTGACACCAGATCGAATCCCAGAGCTACACAAAAGAATGAATAGTACTAGAAATTGCAAATATAGGATGAATATAAAAGATAAATATAATAGCTCTTCAGTTTTTTAAGATAATCAACTTTTCAAAGCATAAAAAATGTTAAAAGTATAGAGCGCTGGAGTTAGAAGTAAAATGTATAATGGAAAAACATAGGATGAGGGTGGAAATAAAGATACACTATTGTTAGGTGTTTGTATTCTGCTTGAAATATGTAACACTTAAAGGTAAATGTGGTAAGTTAAAGATGTATTCTAAACCTTGCGTTCTAGGATGAGGACAAAACTGAGAACATTATTAAAATAAGTATAACCAGTAAAACTAAAACTAAAGAGGAGACAAAAGAAAAGGCTAAAATATTCCAATGATCCAAACACGGTAAGTAAAAAAATAACAAGATTGTACACTTGAATCCAGCACTCAAATCACATTAAATGTAAATGGACTGCATGCTCTAATGCAGAGGCAGAGACTGTCATGAAGCATGACAGATAATGACCTGAGTACATGCTGTCAACAAGGAATATGCTTTAAAACTGTGGACAGCTTGAAAATAAAAGAATTGTAAGAGCTATACCATGAAAACACTAAAACAGCTTAGCAGGCATTTATAAGATCATTTGCAGAACCAACATTTCAAGTGTAAATGAAATATATTCACCAAGATACTATCTATATATATGAAATAAAAGTTCTCAGTAAATTTAAAGGGCTTGAGATAATAAACAATATTATTGCTGATGTTAACAAAATTGAAATAGAAGTTAATAAAAATCAGGGCTGGTATTTAGCTCCCTGGTTTCAGCATCTGCACTGCAAACCCAAGATCCCAAGTTCAATCTCCAGTAAACACATACCACAATGCTGGGCATGGTGGCTTACTCCTGTAATCCCAGTACTTGAGAGACAGATGCAGGAGGATTGCTGTGAGTTCGAGGCTGCCTGAGCTACATAGTAAGCTCAGGGCCAGTCTGAACTGCAAAAAGAGACCCTGTCTCAAAAAAAAGTAAAAAGAGCTGGGGTTGTAGCCCAGAACTCCTAGATTCAATCCCTTGAGAGAGAAAAGGAAACAGAATATCAGCAATAAGACTATTTTTAAATGTTCTATGTCAATGAACCAGACAACCTAGATAAACAAGGGCCAATTACTTGAAAGCCATAAAGTACTTAAATCTTCTAAAACACTAATTCATAACTCTAAATATTTAAATAATATATATATAAATACACATATAAAAAGACAAATCTAGAATATATAAAGAACCTATGATTTCAAAATAAAATGACAGTAGAGGTGAGCAAAAAAATTGTATGTGAAACAAGAGAACATATTTAAATGTTCAAAAAGTACACAAGAAGTTACTTAATATTTAGCCATCAGAGATGTATAAATTAAAACCATAAAGCAATCTACGCATACATCTACCAGAATTTCTACAGTTTAAAAGACTAACAATATCAAGTACTGTCAATGATGTGGAAAAACTATGACTCCTACAAGTTGTCTCTGAGGTGTATGATAATTCTGGAATTTCTTAGATGAAGTTTGGCAATTTTTCTAAGGTTAAACATACATTAACACATGATCAACAAATGGTACTCATAAATATTTCCTAAGAGGAAGAAAACATAAACATATCTTTAAAATGCCTTTAAAAAAAAAAAAAAGAGAGGGTGTCAGTATGTGGTCTAGGGTGGCCTTGAACTCACTGTGTAGCCCAAGATGGCCTTGAACTCCTGGTGATCCTCCTGCCTCAGCCTCCTGAGTGCTGGAACAACAAGTGTGCAGCACACCCAGCCCGAAATGACTGGTGTAGGAATAATCATGGCATATTTATTTAAGCACACCAAACCAGAAATAAGCCAGATGCCCATCAGTTGCTTAAAGACTAAATAAATTGTGGTGTATTCACACAATGGAATACTATTCAGCAATAAAAACACAAACTACGGATACATGCATACAAACACAGATTAACCTCACAAACACAATCCTAAAAGGGAAAAAGTGATTCAAAAGAATGCATATGCTGATGACAAACCAGTTAAGTACCAATACCATAATAGTAAGGAACTTCAATACCGCAGTATCACAAATAGACAGATTGACTGGATAGAAAATCAAATCCCCATTATGGAGTGCAATCATGATGTGTATATTTAATGTACCAATAAAGATAAAAAAAAAAATAGGAGACTCTGAGCTGGAGATTCAGCTCAGTGGTTCCGGCACCTGCCTAGCAAGCGCATGGTCTTGAGTTCAATCTCCGGTACCATATACCATAATGGCAGATGGGTGACTCACGTCTGTAAGCCCAGCATTTGGGGAGGCAGATGCAGAAGGATTACCAAGAGTTCAAGGTTCACCTGGGCTACAAAGTGAGTTCAGGACCAGCCTGAACTACCCTGTCTCAAAATAAATAAATAAATAAATATTTTAAAAATAAAAAAAATTTTTAAAAAAAGAAAATCAATAAGGAAGTACTTGAGCTAAACCAAACTCTTCAACAAATGGACTTAATAGATGCCTATAGAGTATTTCATCCCACTAAGTGAGAATTTACATTCTTCTCAGCTGCTCATAGGCCATTCTCCAAAATAGATCACGTGTTAGTTCATAGAACAGGGTAAAGTAAATGCAAAGGAACTGAAGTTGTCCCCTGTATACTGTCATACCTTAGTACCTTGAAACTGGAGCTGAATAGCAAAAGAAATTCCAAGATGTTCACAAACACATGGAAACTGAACAATACTCTGCTGACCAATAAGTGGGTCACAGAAGAAATTAAACAGTTTCTACAATTAAATAATAACCCTAGTACAACATACAGGAATTTATGGGATACAATGAAAGCTGTTCTGTGAGGGAAATTCATAGTAGTGAATGCCTATACCAGGAAAACAGAGCAAGCTCAAATAAACAATCTAATGCTGAACTTTAAACTACTAGAAAAAGAGGAGCGCCGGGCGTGGTGGCTCACGCCTGTAATCGCAGCACTCAGGAGGCAGAGGCAGGAGGATTGCTGTGATCTGAGTGTGAGGCTGAGCTCAGGGCCAGCCTGAACCACAAAGCGAGACCCTGTCTCAAAAAAAATCCTAAAAAAAAAAAAAAAAGAAAAGAAAAAGAGGAGCAAGGCAAACCAAGAGCTCATACTAGGGAGGAAATTATAAGAATCAGAGCAGAAATTAATGCAATGGAAACTAAGAGAACGATACAGAAAATCAATGAATCAAAGAGTTGGTTCTTTGAAAGGATAAACAAAATTGACAGACCCTTAGCCAACCTTATCAAACAAAGAAAAGAGAAGGCTCAAATCCATGCTGTTAGGAATGAAAAAGGGGAAATTACCATTGACCCAGTGGAAATACAGAGAATAATAAACACATTTTGAAAATTTGTACTCCAGTAAAATGAAAAATGTAGAAGAAATGGATAGACTCCTAGATACATATGAACTTCCACAGTTGAATGAATAGGATGTAAAAATGTTAAACACCCTGATATCAATCTGTGAAATTGAAAAATGTAATAAAAAACCTACCAAAAAAAAAAAAAAAAAAAAAAAAAAAAAAAAAAAAAAAAAAAAAAAAAAAAAAAAAAAAAAAAAAAAAAAAAAAAAAAAGTCCTGGGCCTGATGGTTTTACTGCTGAGTTCTACAAAACTTTTAGAAAAGAGTTAATGTTGCTACTTCTCAAACTCTTTAATGAAACTGAAAGGGAAGCAATACTTCCAAATTCATTTCTGGAGACAACCATCACCTTGATTTCAAAAGCAGAAAAAGACCCAACCAAAAAAGAGAACTACAAGCCAATATCCCTAATGAACATTCATGCAAAAATCCTCAATAAGATACTGGCAAACAGAATACAGAGAGTCATCAAGATCATACATCCTGACTAAGTTAGATTCAACCCAGAGATGCAAGGATGGTTCAACATTCGTATATCAATAAATGTAGTATACTATATAACAGACTCAAGGACAAAAACCACATGATCATCTCAATGCAGAAAAAGCATTTGAAAAAAATCCAACACCCATTCATGATCAAAACCCTACAGAAAATTGGAATAGATGAACTCTATCTCAAACTAATATTAGCTCTTTATGAGAAATTAACAGCCAGCATCATCCTCAATGGCCAAAACTGAAACCTTTCTCACTAAGATCAGAAACAAGGCAAGGATGTCCACTCTCACCACTCCTGTTCAATAATGTGCTGGAAACATTAGCCACAGCAATTAGGCAAGAGAAATAAATAGAAGAAATAAAGATAGGAAAGGAAGAAGCTAAATTGTCATTATTTGTCATGATACTCTACATTGAGAACCCTTAAAATTCAACCAAAAGACAGCTAGACCTAATCACCAAATTTAGTAGCGTAGCTGGATACAAGGCCAGTGCTCAAAAATCAATAGCCTTTGTATACAAAAACAACAGACTCACAGAGAGAAACTGGGGAGTCAGTATTTTTCATAATAGCATCCAAAAAATGAAATATCTCAGAATCATTCCAACAAAGGAGGTGAAAGACCTCTACTCTGAAAACTACAGCACTCTGAAAAAGGAGATAGAAGAAGATATCAGAAAATGGAAAGATATCCCTTGTTCCTGGGTTGGAAGAACCAGTATTATCAAAATGGCTATACTTCCACAACCATTATACAGATTCAATGCAATCCCAATTGAAATCCCAACAACATATTTCATAGGTCTACAGAAAACAATTCAAAAACTCCTCTGGAACCACAAAAGATCTAGAATAGCAAAAACAATTCTAAGCAATAAGGACATGGTAGGGGGTATTATGGTCCCCAACTTGAAACTATACTACAAAGCCACTGTGATAAAAAAAAAAAAAAAAAAAAAAAAAAAAAAAAAAAAAAAAAAAAAAAAAAAAAAAAAAAACAAAGAAAAAA